>WEKX01006610.1:85397-99919 GCA_013390025.1 Pitta sordida
CGCCGCCGCGCCACCGCACGCGGGGCCCCGCCCCGCCGAGGCGCGGAATCCCGGGCTGGGCACAGGGCACGGGACTGCGGCCGGGCAGGGCGGCAACAGCTCTGGGCAGCCTGTTCCAGCGCGCCGTTACCGCACAGTAAAGAAGTTCTTCCTCGTGTTCAGGTGGAACCTCCTGTGCATCAGTTTGTGCCCGTTTTCTCTTATCCTATTGCTTGGCACCACCGAGAGGAGCCTGATGCATCCTCTTGACACCCTCCCTTCAGATAACTTATATAAATAGATGAGGTCCCTTCTCAGCTGTCTCTTCTCGAGGCTGAACAGGCCCAGCTCCTGCAGCCTTTCTTTTTGTAAGAGAGATGCTCCAGTTCCCTCATCATCTTTGTCACCCGCCGCTGGACCCGCTCCAGAAGTTCCATGTCTGTGCTGAGGAGCCCAGAACTGGACACACCGCTCCAGATACGGCCTCATTAGAGCCGAAGGGCAGAATCTCCTCCCTCGACCTTGTGGCAATGCTCTTCCCAAAGCTCCCCAGGATACCAGGACACACCGCTGGCTCAAACCGGTCCCAGTGGCTCCCTCCCTCCCTCCCGGAGCCCCGCGGTGAAGTTGGGCAGGTTCAGCACCGGACAGCTCCCACCCGCTGCCAATAAAAGCCAAAACTTTATAGACCAGAGAGGCTCCACTGGCTACTGTTAACTTCGATAGATTCAATAAACAGGATTCCAGCAGCACTTATCTGCAGTAGGCACTGAGAGTGCTGTTCTTAAAAACCAGACTTCGTCAGGTGAAATAAGCATTTAAGTCACAAAGAGAATTGTGCCTCAGGGTCTTTCCCTAGGATTTGAGAGCTTAATTTCAAATCTTTCGCACATCTTCAAAGGAGACCAAGTGTAATACTACAAAAAGAAATGTATGAGCTATGCAAAAGGGAAACGGGCAGGTAGGTGAATATGAGATGAGAAGGAAAGTAGAAAGAAAAGAGAATGTGAAAAGAAAGGAGATAGTAGTCAAGAAAAAGGAAAATACGTACATGTCAAAAAAGGTGACTGAGCAAGGAAAACAGTCATATCTCACAGCTGAATTTTTTCCTTGGCACTAAGTTCCTTTTTCAGTGATTCTGCAATGACTACTCACACATTACAGAAAGCATACTCAAGGGAAATGATTAAACCATGATTAATGCAGCACTCGACCTGAAATTTGTAGCTCATTTTCTTAGGGAAAGTGTTTGCAGGAGTGTTATGCTGTTAGAAAAATATTTGGACAGCACAGAAGAGCAGTGTTAGGACTGGAGCAGCCAGAGGCAGCAGGCAGCCCTTTTATAAAGCCAACCACAAATCCCAGCTCTTTAGAGACCAGTGCTGGTGTGCTGAAGGAGTAGCACCAGGTATGGACATATCCAGGGTCAGTGTGCAGCTCTCCCCAACCAGGCAGGTGCTTGGGAATAGAGATGAAAGGAAAAAAGGACTGTCTTGCAGCTGGTTGATTGCCGGTAAACTGGAAACACAAATTCCCATGTCTTCTACATTTTTTGAGTAAAAAAGAGTGATCTCGTCTTTGCTTTCATACTGAGAGTTTGCTGTCGACTCCAGCTGCACTTTGATTCATCTTTTCCAGAGATAAGCTTTTCCATATACATGTACATGACAGAATGATGTCTCTCTTCCAGAAGTGTTATCATCTGTGTAAGTTGGGCCAGAATTTCAGAGTGGCACACTTTTCATGCTGCTTATTTCTCTGGGAAACTCTTTACATGTTTATTCTTCTGTTTGAAGTGAATTATAAAGAAATGTCATGTACCTCATTAAGAGAGAAAGTTGAAATACCTGATAGCAGAGGGAAGGTTGTAGGGTCTGTCTTGTATATCCAAATTTGTCTGATGATCTTACCCAATGCATTGGATATCTTGGATAAGGTATTCTAAACTATATCTTCTAGGCAAAAAGAGCTTTCAAAAGGCTGGAGTATGTCTTCTTTACCCTCCAAAATAAATAAATACAGATTACGTTTTAAAGGAAAGACTCAGCAGATGGTCTTTTGTGAATCCTTACAAGTCAGCCAGCTTTTAAAAGAACAGTGGAGCAAGAGTCATGGGTGGGAAGGTTCATGCATCTAATTTCTTTTCTGTAACCAGTATCCTGTGCCAGGCTGATCATGGTCTCCTGGGCACCCTCCTGCCATTTCTTCACAAGTAACAGGACAAACAGTCACTGTCTTTAATAACTGAGCTCTTGGCAACAGCTGCTTGGGTTGAATAGACATCTGATGCATAAAAATCCTGTCCCAGCGTGTATAAATTAACATTACATGCAAACAAGCAAGGAAAACATGATCCCAATCCTCCTAACACTAATTTCAAGGTCTGAATTGAATAGACAACAAACAGAGAAAAAAGTCTCAGCTGTTAGGAAAGTTCCATCTGATACATGGTTGGGTTTTCTGTTTTATTGGGGGTTTTTTGTACAGATCTTCAGTTCTCAAAGTGCAGAAATTAATTCTCAAAGTATGAAAAATATACAAAAATAGTATGTTTAGGTGTTCCATTTAAATCCCCTCCTTTATCAGACTAAAAAAAACCTTCATAGGCAGGGGAACACTATAGAGACAAATATTCTGTGTAGATTCTTGAATATCTCCAAGCCCTAACTTTTAAATACCTCCCTCCTTTTTTTTCTCTTTATTGCACGGCTTTTAAATCTTCCAGTGGAGCATTGGTCAGTGCCTACAACTCTAATTAAACATATTTCTTTTCCTTGTAGACACCAACACCTATAAAACTTCCCTCACATTTTTACACATTACAAACTGTTCTAGCAGACTAGCACTGGTGGGCTAACATGACTGAAACCTGAACATGAAATAGTGTGTTCACTTCCCTTAGAGGTTTTTACTCCCCCTCCTCATGTTACACAGATTAAGATGAGCAAGAAGCTTACTTCATCAAATCTACTAAATCCATGTCCATAGCTGAACATGGTACAATAAGCCTACACCAATTGCATGCTTACCTTAAGGCAAAATTTCTAGAGGGAGCAACCAGTACTTGGAAATTGTGAATAATCCCATTAAAGACCTCAAACTGCTCAAGCAGTAAAATTATATGCATTTCACAACTTCTTAACAAGGAGTGCTCTCTGCTCCTTCTGATGGCAAAGCAGTGACACAGGCTGAGACTTGCAGTAGGGTGCAAACACTTAAACCCACGCCACTTGCTAACAGGGTATTTTGTCTTAGTTGCTCACAGCTGTCCAGTAATTTTACTACTACAGAGAAGTCAGTAAATAGTACTCAACAAAGTCTCTAGGCTAAGGATGTTTGCCTTTTTAAAGCTAAGATACTCCATCCTTAGTGAAAGCAGGGACTGGAATGAATTACATCCCTTGGAGAATATCATCAAGTGTCTGAAGTGCCTCGGTGGATTTCAGGCACCAGTCAGCACAGCAGAAGTTGTATTTAAAATGGTCTTCACTTGGAAGAGTCTGCCAAAGACTTCTGACCTACAATTGAGGCATAACAAGGAGAAACAGACCCTCAGGTGACTTCTGTTCGAAAGTCATCAGGAAACTACAGAAAACTGTGGACCGGAATAGTTAAAGAGTAGTGTTTGACTTCAAAGCCAACCATCTGCAAAAAACAGAATAAGTTATTGAATACTTAACAGATGAGCTGAATTTTGCTTCAATATTATATATTTTGGATCCTGAAGGTTTTAACTGCAAGACTCTACAAAATGAAGGAATGGATTATGCCTGGAGCAGATTAGTTAAAATACTATATTTCTATGTATGTATCCATGATCCTGTGTATGTTTGCTTCCATGTATCTATCAATCTGTATCACGCTAAGTCTAGACATGCTATAGTAAAAAACAGCAGAAAAAGATACCTTATTGCTGAGATGATCAATTAGTTAAATCACATATTTTTAGACTAAAACCCTACAACCATCATTATTTTTTTTCCCACCTGCATAGGTGGGGAAAAATGGGAGAGAATGAAAGTTATGAATTAAAATACACCCTACAGGTTTTCACCACCTCCAACACCAATCACTTTGCTGCTTCCATGTAATGTTGTCTCATACTACAGCCTTAACTAATTTTTAAGGTGTAGTTCATCATTCCAGTGGAATCCATAGTGCTTATAAATTATCACCTTTTTTCAGAATAAATAAAAACATTCACTATTTATGAAAGCATCATACAAAATTGTGTACAGATTAAATCCACAAAGTTTTTTATATGCAATGACAGTCAGTAAATTACAAAAAGAAAAAACACAAGATTTGGTATAACATGAGCTTATACCAGATTCTTTCCATAATTCCATAGTGGAGATGTGATGTTTAATAAAATCTATATTCTCAGGATACTTGTACACAATCAAATTAGTCTGTCTTTGTGTAAGAATTTAACTAAAATCATCATGTTAATTCCAGTATATTTCATACGTAAATCATCTGAAATCCAGAAATTCTTGAAAATAGTGGCTTTTGGTGATGCCATTCCTTTTGTGCTTTATAGCACTCTCCGGAATAAGTGAGGTTACCCACTTTGGGGTAGGTTCTGTTCTTAGTCTTCTATGAACTACTTTTATAAGCAATGCTGAAGAAAATGGTGAGAAGTTATATTTGGGTTTTGATCAAGAGGGTCTCTGCCTTCATTTTATTCTTCCAGAGTCAGAAAGATGGTCACTTAATGTAGGAAATGCTAAGTCTGTTTGTCCTGTTATTAGATTGTACTTGCTAATTTCAACAATCAAGCTTTCAATAACTTGGGTAATGGTTGTTAGGGGAAGATGAGGGATTTCTGGCAGTGGGCCTTTCGTGATGAATGCTCAAGAGGTTGGGAAGCACTTGGATCAGCTAACCTCTATTGGTCATTCCCTTGCTGGAATGCAAATTATCTAATCAATCCACTCTTAACATTCTTCACTCTTCTCGGAAAGGTTTTTTTTTTATGTCTAACCTGAAATTCCACTGGTTCAGCAAACTGCTGCCCCTGCTTCCTTTTTTTGCTGGACACAGAGAACAGATTTAGTCTCTTCTGCTTTTTGTATGACCATGTAGTTTGAGGATTTGAGTAGAGCACTGACATTCAGCAGGCAGATTGGTATTTTTATCACATCTCCCATGACTTTTCTAGACTCAACTGCCCCAGTTATAATAACTTCCTATAGGTCATATGTTACAGATCTTCTCATTATCCTTCCTGTTCTGCTTTGGGTTCTCTGTAGTTTCCTTGCAGAGTGGTTCCAACACAGGAATACTGTAAAGCTGCAGCTTTACCTCTAACAGGAAATAAAATGCTAAATATTACATATACTTTATATATCTTTATATATCTACTTCATATATCTCAGTTTAAACTTTGCCTAAATTATTCATATTCTCTGCCCTCCTTATTGTTACAGATAAAATATAATTTAAGAAAAATCTCTTTCCTATTTACATTTAAACTATGTTGTTATCCCTTCTGTCTCTTTTTCTCCTTCACCGGTTTTCCAGATATGCACTCCAATTCCCCTAAATCCACACAAAGCTAAGACTGCCTTTCTTTCATATCTTTGTATTGCACTCACTTCTATCCATTTCCAATCTAAATATCTGGTGCCTTCCTTTACTACCAGCTCAGTTACAGACAATTATAGATTTTTTGGACTGATTATCAGTATTCTGTCACACTATCTTTTCCAGTACTGAAAGTCTCCAATACTTTTTTTCTCTTCATGGTTCTTGTCAACCTTTATCTTTACATTTATCAATTTTTCATGCAAGTGCCTTCACAGCTTTTCCCCCATATTAGTACTACAAATGCAAACCTCCCAAGTAAAACATAGAAAAATCATACTGTAAACCACATCCAAGTTACTGCTGGGGCTTCATGCTTAATATTTTGGGTACCAAAACGTTTTCATAATCTGGGTAAAGATGCAGACTATTTCACAGAATACTATGAGTTGGAAGGGACCCACAAGGATCATCTAGTCCAACTCACCATCTAACACCCATACAGAGACCGAACGCACACCCCAGAACGGTGAACACAAACCTAGTTCCCTCACGGTCTAACAGGCCACTCTGAGCCAGAAAGGACCCACAGGACCATCCAGCCCAACACCCCCCAGCTAGACCATGTCACTAAGCTCCTCATCCAGTCTTCTCTTAAACACCTCCAGGGACGGCGACTCCACCACCTCCCTGGGCAGTCCATTCCAATGTGCAATCACTCTCTCTGTGAAAAACCTCTTCCTAACATTCAATCTAATCCTCCCCTGGCAAAATAAAACACCTATTTATGCACTGTAAAATTATTATTTGATAGCTAATTTAGCTTTTACTAGTTATTAAGAGTGTTTGACCATAAGATCTCACCTTGGTTTCTTTGAACTTTGCCACCTTTGATATGATATGTTCTGAAGAAGGGCATCTTCTACTAACTGAGCAGTTACAGAACAGTACAATAGAGCTGTTTCTGGAAATGATATTAATAATACCCTGTAGGTATTTTGGATACTTTTTATTTGAAAGATTCAAGAACTTTCAGGATTGGGAGAAGAGACTTAATGTTTGTTTGGAGCTTTGGTGCTCATGATGGTGGTGTGCTGCTTTCTACTTTCAAGAAAATTGGACAGATTTGGTTTGGGACACAAGTCATTTCATATGTGTCAGGACCCTGAGGGCACTAAAAGACCTTGATGACCCTAAGCAGCCTCATCTGCGACCTCCACTTCACACTGTCTCCCCATGGGTTCGGGGCTGTATTTAAGCTTCACAACTGCTCTCACTTTCTCCCTGAAGCCACTCTCCCTAGAGCTGGATCTAAGGCTGTAGCCTGAATTTCTCACTTGTTTTCAGCCCTGCCTTGTATCTGTATACCTGATCCCAACCCTAAAGTGCAGACTGACTAAATAGCTTGACCTTGGACACTGCCTTATGATCTGGACTCTTGGCTGGACTGGGATACCCTCTCCAGTTCTGTCCTCACCTTCCTTGAATACTGTAGGACTGGGTCTTGATTGGTGAGCACCCCAACCTGCTGGCAAGTGTAATTCCACCTTGTCTCACATTTTCTTAAGGCACAGCTCCCCGAAAATGTGTATTATATTGGTATGTTGAGTATTTTCTTGGGTTTAGCTGCCCAAGGATTTGGAAACCCCAATTGTTATCAGGTGTGAGGTGGGAGGAGACACAGCCCCATAAACTTGCTTAGTCTTACAGAACTGCCTGTGTTTAATCTTGGAACTCGGAAACTCTGAAGGTTTCCTCCTGTAACAGTTTTCTTCCACTTTGCCTAAACTGAGGCAGATCAAGGCACCAAACCTGATTGGAAAAGCCTTTTCTCTCAGGTTCACAGGGACTTTCCTGCTATCGTTTACAGTAAAAATCATATGCTGGGTTTGAAAGGGATGAAAAATTTGTGACTTGCTAGTGTTAGAAAGCAAGATCAGATACCAGTGGAACAGGGAAACATAAGCAGATGCCATCACCAGATTTGTGTTTCTGGCTTGCCTGTAGTGATAAGGCCAGTCCAAGGTTTTCTTTGATGACTTGGTGTCTCACCTGGGCCTCCCAGCTCACCTTGTCTGGATGGCAAGGCCCTTACCCCAGCAGACATAACAGTCTCTCTGTCCTCATGGAGCAGCTGCCCCTTGCTGCATCCTGCTAGATCAGGCTTTTCTAAGCCCTCATTCCTATCTCCTGGCTGTGTAGGGTCTTCTCTGGTCATTGCTCTTGAGCCATCAGCCTGACTGGGCTTTGGTGTACCCACCATCCCCAGCTCCTGAATGAATCCTCCTCCCAGAGCCCACAGCATTCCTGCCACCCGCAAGTGCCCTTTCCCAGATTCTTGTCCCTGCCCTGGCTCAGTGTCCATAAAGTTAACCACTGACAACCCACAACAATTAGTAAATCATTATACAGCAAATGCCTTCTGAGCCCAGAGCTCTCAGGTGTGAGGACACTCCTTGTTTGTGGGAAATGGGGGCTGTTTCCAGGGCCCTGAGGGCACTGACAGCCCTGAGCAGCTTCACCCGGGTCCCCTGCCCTCTCCTCATTGCTCTGGCCCATGCTGTTGGTCCTTCCCAAGCTGGACTGTAGGAGTGCTGGTCTCCATCTAGCTCAGTCACAGCTGTCCCCCAGCCCTGCCACCTGGTATTGGACATGCCTATGGTCCACTATGGACTTGTTTGATTTCCCAGCCTGTGTCTGACACTGGTTATCACTATTGGGCCTGATCCTCACCCATGGGCTCAATTATACATAATCAGACCTCTGAGATCTTTTCCAACCTACTTGATTCTCAATTAGGTTGCTCAGTTGAAACTATGTATCATCGAACACCACCTTGTCAACTAAACCATGGCACTAAGTGTTACATTGCGCTGGTTTAGAAGAAGGAGGAGAAATTTCACCAGCAGGAGAAATGAACCCAATTTGGAGAGACCACAAGTCAGAGCTACAATTTTACTAAAAAGATCACAATACATACAATGGCACGATAACAAAGCCTCTTTGACCCACAAGAACAAAGTACAACCCAGCCCCCCTGGGACAGGAGCAGCTCTTGAGGCCCTGCCCCAGCGCCGTGTGGTGCCCCTGGCTACAAGGCAAAGGAAAAAAAAACCCTAGTGGTTGGGATGATGGTCTGATGAAGAAATGATAGCAGTCTCTTCAAGAGTGGTAGCCACAGTCCTGCTGGAGTTCTGTTCCCTCTGAGAAGGTTCCTCAGTCTCAAACTTGTAGGATTATACCTACATATCCCCAGTACCTCACCCCAGACAGGGAGTCCACAATGGTTGTTTTATCTCTGAGTCCTGGGATATTTTTTGATCCTTGGATGATGTGGGCCAGTGTAACTGCCTATTGTGTCAGTGTAGCTGGGCCCAGGAGCAGGTGGGACCCCTCCAGCTGGGGGTGGATGTGTTAATGTTCCCCATATCTCTTTCCTTATCTGTTGTCGCCTAAGGTGTGAAGTGTGCTCTGGGCAGCTGTTGCCATTAACAGCCCATCAGGAATGACATAGAGGGGGTAGAATAGACAGTTTTGGTTATACTCTCATAGTGATAAACCAGTCCCAGCCCCTGTAACTATGACACACATCCAGTCTTTGCTTAAACACCTCCAGGGACAGTGACTCCACCACCTCCCTGGGCAGTCAGATTCAATGTGTCTAATCACAGTTTCTGTGAAAAAATTCTTTCTAATGTCCAACCTAAACCTCCTCTGACGCAGCTTAAGATTGTGTCCTTTCATTCTGTCACTGGTTGCCTGGGAGAAGAGATCGCCCCCCCCCACCCCCACCCCGCCTGGCTACAACCTCCTTTCAGGGAGTTGTACAGAATGATAAGGTCTCCCCTGAGCCTCCTCTTCTCCAGGCTAAACAACTCCAGCTCCCTCAGCCATTATTTGTAAAACGGGCTCCAGAGCCTTCACCAGTTTCGCTGCCATCCTCTGCACTTGCTCCAGAACCTCAGTGTTCTTCCTGAATTGAGGGACCCAGAACTGGACACAGTACTCAAGGTGTGGCCTTGACTGACTGTGGCTTGATCTTGGACCTACCTTATTAACATGGAGGAGGGCCATGAAGATGAGGGCTGGAGCATCTCTTCTATGAGAAGAGATGGGCTGAACAAGTAGAGGCTTTTCAGCTTGGAAGCTCCAGGAAGCCAGAGAAGGCTTCAGGGAGACCTTAGAGGAGCCTTCCAGTACCTAAATTTGGCCTATAGGAAAGCTGGAGAGGGACTTTTTACAAGGGCAGCTAGTGATAGGACAAGGGGGAATGGCTTTCATCTAGAAGAGGGCAGGTTTAGATTAGATATGGGGAAGAAATTCTTTACTGTGAGGGTGGGTTATCCAGAGATGTCGTGGATCCCTTTGCACCCAAACCATTCTATGACTTGCTTGGTGATCACTGGGCTATGTATGACCCGGGTTACCATCACTGGACCTGATCCTGAGTCGTATTTCTGGTTAGTCCTGAGACCAGTCTCATCACCATGAACTTGTCTAGGCTGATCCCGATTCCTGTCTCCAGGCTGCTCTTTTTGCAACCTTTGGGCTGGGGAAAAAGGCCCCATCTGTCCTGCCAAGCTCCCCTACTGCAGGGAGCAGCTGGCCCTGGCTGCTCCCCCACAGTGTGAGAACAGCCTTCACCAGCACTAGTCCAGCAACAGAGCTGTCAGGATTACAAGTAGACTTCGCAGCACCTCGCAATGCTGTCCTCCTTTCTGCCAAAGGGATATGAAACACGTAGTGAACACTTTGAGTATTCACCCATGGAAGCACATTTGATCTTCAGCCAGGTCTTGAAATGTAATAGTCTCTCTGCAATAATGTTCTGCTTATACATTAATTGTTCTTTTTTGTGCAATTGTAAGGAGAGGGCACTGAAAGTAGCTAAAACAGAGACTTTTGTGCTGTGGCAATAACTGTATGCTGTTGAATACCATTGGCATCACACTTAATTCTTAGACATTATAATTATGGGAGGGCTCATTTTCTGTGAGTTTGCTCTCACTTGTCTTCCCTATTTAATGTACTTTATAATATTTTTCTTCCAGGTTTGAATAGGAATATTGTATTAGGCAAGCAGGTGATGAGATTCCGCTCTCTGTTCCTGTCAGCGTAATTCCACCAATTCTGGTTGAGTTACTAGGATTTGCTGCAATTTAACTGCAATCAGAATTGAATTGTGTTCATTTAGGATATAAAAAAGTATCTCTGGATGTTCATTCCATACACCTTTTTTTATGTCATAATGGAAGTTAGTGTGTGTTCTAGTTTCTATTTCATGTTTGTATTTCAGAGCTTTAACATTCTAGTAATTACCTCATCCTGATGCTAGCAGAAAATTCAGGTAGGAAATTAAAAAGAGCTGTATGATGAACAAAAGGTATTTACAGGCCTGGTAAGCCAGGAACCTACTCTTTAAACATGAAAGTCTGCATTGTCTACATTGATAAACAAACGGAGAAGGACCTATTTCCTCATACTTCTACCAGTTAGCTACATGTTTTGAAAACAAAGACCTAATTTAATAATAATTTGAGATTTAAACAAAAATTTAATTTATGAAACCTGTTCTCTATTAGAAGTTTAGTCCCCCAAACAGTTAAGTAATTCCGGTTGAAATGTCACATGAATAGCGTAGTTTAATAAGCAGCTGCTGAAGTGGTCAGAGCTGCATCATATTAGATGCAAACCCTTCCAGTTAATGTAGTGATAAAGTGCATTAATTCAGAGCAATGTTAAGCATCAAAAGTAAGATAGTGAAATGCTCCGTGTTTGTAGGAAACGTACACAGATCAATTGCACTCATATCCTCAGCACACACACACAATTCTCCACAAAGACAGTCTGTATGTAACAACAATATAATAATGTTTAAGCATTTTGAGATACACAGAGTATGTGAGGCTGCTACCTCATTATAACCCATGATTTACTGGCATTGTTTTTTATAGCATTCCTCTTACTTTCATCAGACTTTTTCCATCATCAAAAAAACCCTCCAACCATATGCTTAATGCGCCATATCTGAACTTGAGAGTTTTAACTCTCTGTCCTACTGCTTTTGCAGCATAGCAAGCATGCCCTAGACATAAAAAGGAAGATAAAACTAATCCTCAATACAGTCATTATTTTGTCCCTTTAACTTGGTTTTGACACTATACTCTGTTTGTACTTTCCTCTGTTAATACATATATACTGCTGTTTATATGTATTTAACTTCTTTTTTTAATATACATAATTTTAAAGATAAACCATAACTATCTTCTATAAACGAAGACATTTATTGGGACCTATTATCTTGGAACACTTGTAATGAGTTTACAGCCTTTTCTATCAATAACTTACATATTTAAATTACAGCTCTGAGAAACCAAAATGGATAATACATATTTGTCACCTTTTGTTGAAATCTGGGAGTTTCCTGAGCTTCCTCTTCAGAACTGTGTTTTTGGCTGCCCACCATCTTCTTGCTGGTCTTCTCTTGCACTTTTCTCTGCAGCTATCACACAACCTCGGTGGCTCTGAACTGCACAGCAGAATTCCCACTTCTTCTACTTAAAAGAGAATTGAGCAAAGGTCATGCCAAGTTGTTCTTGTATGAATTTCTCAAGGGAGGTTAAAGATCAGCTCAGAGTAATCTGCTGTGATAAAGACGTTTAGCAGGGGAAACCCCAAATCTTGCTGGGTTATTTTTCTTTCTCAAAGCAAGCTCATCCCTTGCTCCCCCCCCTCATTTTTTTTCCCCTCACAGGATTTAAATATGCTTGTTATGCTGTGCTGTGGGAAACAGATGCGTTCTTGTTACGGCCAGAGATGAATGTCAGGATTGAATAAGCATCCATGAAAAAGTCTTCTGTTTGATCTGTGCTGTCCCACAGTGGAGCTATGGCAACAACTTCAGTTTGGGAAATTAACTGTATCACTGTGTACCGGCTCAAACTAGGGCATCACCTGAATGTCAAACATGCCACTGTTTATATGACAGAGAGAATTGTTTAATTTTAATCAAAAGCATTGAAATCCAGTAAATTAAAAAATCCAAAGCATGTGAAAACTAGACATATGTGAAATGCAGCAGCGCTTTATTCAAATGGAAGAATTTCATATCGTTATTTTATAAATGTTTCTCTAGTGTAGCTTAAAAATTTGAGTAATTTCTGAATTAGAATCCCACATCATGCTTGGTGATGTGACTGGGGGTTCGATTCCTGCTGGGAAGGCAGCGGTGCCATTTAGGAATTGGACTCGATGATCCTTGTGGGTCCCTTACAACTCAGAATATTCCGTGATTCTGTGATCTTGTTTTGTGCATGTGCTTAAAAAAAGAAGTAAACCAGAGGATGGTACACTTCACTGAACGGGAGGCTGTCTGTAAGTGTTCTGGTTTAACCTGGCAGGTGGCAGAATACCACACAGCCACCTGCCCCATGAGTGGGATGTGGGAGAGAACTGGGGGGAAAAAAAAAAAGTAAAATATGTGAGTTGAGACAAAGACAGTTTAATAGGGCAGAAAAGGAAGGGCAAATAAGAATAATTAGGATATACAAAACAAATGATGTACAATACATTTCCTCACCACCCATGGACTGAAGGCCAGCCAGTTCCTGAGCAGCAGCCTCTGGCCAGCTTTCCCCCCGGCTTATATGCTGGGCATGATGCCATGCGCTATGGAATATCCCTTTGGCCAGCTGGGGCCAACTGTCTCAGCCGTGTCCCCTCTCAGCTTCCTGTGTCCCCCAGCCTCCTCACTGGCGAGGTTGTGTGAAACTGAAAAGCCCTTGACTTAGTGCAAACACTGCTCAGCAACCACAAAAACATCAGGGTGTTATCAGCATTATTCTCATTCTAAATACAGCCCTGTACCAGCTAGTAGGAAGAAAACTACCTCTATGACAGCAGAAACCAGGACAGTAGATCAGACAGGCATTCCTCCTGTAGCAGTCAGTGTTTCCAAGGATGCAGGATTGCTACAGCCAAACTGGCCTAATAATCAGCTACTACTGAGAGGGGAGGTCTTGTTCTGCCTGGGAATAGGTATTCTGGCTGTCAGTGTCCAGTCACTCTTGGTACCAGGGAGCTGCCACAGCTGATTGGGGTTGTTCTTCTGCTTCCATTTAAGCCTAGGTCCAGCACTGGGGTAGTACTAGGAACTTGGTATATGAGATAGGAGGATTGGTATATTATTTATTTCATTCTTACCAATGCAAAGGAGTCATTGTGGCGAAGGAAAATAATCTTCAGTTTCAGAACCAAATAAATTATCTCTTACAGATGGTAGAAAACAATCAGTATATTCAGGTCAAATGCTACTACTTCACACTTCTGCAGCAGCACATCAGCTATAACGAAAATCCTGTGGTACCATCTGTCTTTGTAAGAAGCTGGAATCAGGGCCTACATATTTTCATGAGCAGTAAATGCTTCTCCACAAAATTCTGCAAATGAAGGTGGCAGGTTTTTTGGCTAATGGCTGGCCAACACTGAAGTTTTTGGAGGGATCAATCTGTGGTGAAACAGCACAACCCCCACCAGTTTCCCTGGCTTTCTGAATGCACAGACTGATCTAAGCACTACAATTACCAGGGGAGAGGACTGTTAAAGCTTCAGTTGTCTTAACAGAGATTTTAACAAACTTTTCCATCTACACTTGAAAATGAAGTACGTATTTCCTTTTCTGGACACACACTCCTCAGTTTAAGGCTGGTGTGTATTACTCCTGACAAATGTGAGTGAAGGTACTTTTACAGCATCAAAATGAACAGAACATACCCCACCACCACAAAGCCAGGAGGATGCAAGAGCAAAGCTCTAATGGATCTTTCCTCAGAGCCCTCTCCACACACTTGGCCTCTTGAGAAATCCAGTGTGAATGTATTCTTTTCTTCGTCTCTAGCAAAGGTGGTTAAAGATTAGGGAAATAGGAGGCATTCACCATTATATATATATATGTATCACTATATAATACATATTATAATTATATATAAAATGCATAACTGCGGGGTTTATATACA
>WEKX01006610.1:100876-128578 GCA_013390025.1 Pitta sordida
GGCGGTGTCGGGACAGGGCGGCGGTGTCGGGACAGGGCGGCGGTGTCGGGACAGGGCGGCGGTGTCGGGACAGGGCGGCGGTGTCGGGACAGCGCGGTGCCCGCGGCGTGGGCTGGCAGCGAAACGCGAGGAATTGACAGGAAATAAGCGCCCCCAGAGCGCTCCGTCTTTGCGGATCTCCCGCACGGGGCACCAAGCAGACGGTGTAAATGCCCCTTTTTAGCCCAGCCCAACCCTTGGCGACACAGATCCGTGTGTTCTTGTCTCAGGCACAGTGCCCGGGTGCAGCTCTGTTCACACATTGATCTCCTGCTGCCACCGGGGGGGGACTGTCCTGTCCCTCTGGACACCTGGCCAGCCCTGGGTCTCCTCTGCCAGAGCCTCACACAAAACACCCTGTGATGTACCTGGGTTATTTTGTTGTCTTTTACTTTGGTTGGATTGGGAGCATTCATTCTTTGTGGTCAGATAACTGTTCCCCTCAAATCAAGGCATGGGAAAAGGTCAGGAGCAGTGGGGAGCACCCTGCTAAGGGAAGCATTTGCTGAGGGAGGAAGTGTAAGAGGAAATGGGGTGTCCGTCCTATGCTGTCAATAGCTCCCTGGTCTGTCTCAATCTGACCGTGCTCTTCAAGACTCTGAAATCATCTAAAAAACCATCACTGCTTTGTGGCAGTGTAGGCCCTCTCTTGAGTCTGCCTCTTCCTAAGTTGTCATGGAGACGCGCAAAATAAAAGGAGCTGGAAGTTCCCAAGGAATGAGCAGGGGGATCCCTTTCAGATAAAGGTGGATGAGATTTGAGAGGTGCTTTGGTAGCTTCTCTGGCACAGTCTGTGATGTCCCTGTCAGGCTGTGCCTTCAGGGTAAGTGCAGAATTGGCTCACGAAGAGCCATCCATGACTGTGCATTTAGCCAAGCCTATATCTTGATTTTAAGCAAAACTGTAGCCATGCATTAATGGATCACTGAACACGAAGTACCAGAGACAGCAGCAGCTCGTTGCTGAACATATTTCTCTTGTGTTTCATTGCAGCTATGCATGAGTCTGGAAGTTTTGCAGCATCACGTTCTAGACGTGAGAGGAAGAATAGGAAAGGCCACCAAGAGGCACTTGAACGTCTGAAAAAAGCCAAAGCTGGTGAAAAATTAAAATATGAGGTGAAAATTCCTCATCTTTCTTCCTTAGTGAGAAGGGAATGTGACCTGAGATGCTTAAGCACTGATATGTATAAGTTATGGGAAATGAAATAAGCCTTTCAGATCAACTTTTGTGTTTTTAATGGTGTATATTTTTCAGAATGTAGCTGTAGTTGTTTTGCTGCTTTCTGGTGTCATTTGTTTCTGTTTTCAAAACGAAACCAGTTTATTAACTGCAAGTCAAACATGCTTGTTATTGCTTGAGAACTGCGCCACAGGGAAGGACCAATTTTAAAAATTTAATTGCATAATTAATGTTACGGTCTTAAGTACTTTTTTAAACTTCAAATTATTTTAAACTTTAAATTAATTTCAGAGCTTTACATGACTAAAATAAATTAATATTGATATCCTGTGTTTCCACAAAGAGACCAAAATTTAAGCATTTAACTGGTAGAACTGAAATGTGGCAGTGTAGCATTGCTACTCTCCAGTTGTGGTGCCCACAGGAAGTGACACCCACATTAAGGTGGATAAATATAAAGAAACCTGAAGTCCTTAGACGTGAAAATTGAGGCACAGAAGAGCATCTTCAGCACTGTGCTTGGGCACATCAATTAACCTTCCTCTTCACTGAGCTCAGTGTTGGAGAATAGAGCCGAGGTTAGAAGTCTGCATTGCAAGGATTTTTAATTTTTTTTCACTTTGTTTGGGTAATATGAGATGAGCAATAAAGCAAGTCAGTTTCAAATGAAATCTCTGCTAGTGTTTCAGTAGACTCTGAATTTCAATGTACTGTAATGATTTTAAAAATTGATGACTTGTCTTTCGTCACTGCCAAAAAAGAAACTTAATCGATAACTGTGCTTACTAGTTGTGAACTATGTAGCAGGGTAGGAAACCATGCATTTCTTGGGAACTTTGGTGTTCTGACTGATGAGGTGTATTAATAATTAATGGTATGGGAACTGTTAATCCTCAGTATACCTTGACTGTAGGTTGAGGAGTTCACAGGTGTTTATGATGAAATAGATGAGGACGAATACTCCAAGATGGTCAGAGACCGTCAGGATGACGACTGGATTGTTGATGATGGTAAGTTAAGATTCATTTGGAGAGTTATTTATAGTGTTGTAACTCAATTAGGCTCCATAATATCAATGATTTGAAGTAAGCTCTACTTAGTACGTTCTTAAAATTTGTTTTAGGAGACAAGAAATAACAATTTTTGTCAATGAAATTAACAATTGCATTGCTCTCATAGTAGTGTATTAGGATAGTAATGAAAATATTTTACAATGAGGACTTGTTCTTGAAATTTTATTTCCAGTTATCAAGGTTATAATGTTACCAAAAAAGTACTGTAATTGATAATTTCTAATTAAACACATAACAATATATTTAGTCTAATAGAAGATACACCTGGAAATGCTGTAATCTTTAACACTTCTGCATTTGTAACTTTTGATGTATATTAAGGGTGAAAAGTGTTTAAACATGTAAAAATTCTGATTACTGAAGAATATATGAGGATAGAATTTAAGCTGTTCATTTTTTAACAATTTGTTTTTCTACAGATGGGATAGGCTATATAGAAGATGGAAGGGAAATCTTTGATGAAGATCTGGATGATGATGCTCTTACTTCCAATAAGAAAGGTAAGTTGAACATGCACTGTAGAATGTCTTTCAGGGGTTTATAAGTGGTACCTAAATGGGTAGGTTCTTGGCATCAGGATGTGGTGAAAATGGCCAAATGACATGTTACTTGAGGCTCTGTCATTCTGTGCCTGTGGATTTTGTTCAGCCCCCATGATGCAGAAGATGGAGATGCACAAATTGAGGTCGAATCTCTGTTAACTACCTCAGCACTACTGGGGCAATTTTTGTGCTCTTCTGTGGAAGATATATTCACTTACAGAATGAATGCTTCTAGAGGGAGTAATTTTCAAAGCTGATGCCTAAAAGGTTTGTGGTCTCTCTTGGACAGTAAAATACTTCCATGCTTTTTAGAATCTGGGATCAGATGATTTTCCCAATTTTATGAAGCTCATGGAGAAATGAGTCTGATGAGAATCCAAGCCTAGTGCCAAACTCCTGGACACTCATTTTTTTTCTGGAGATGCTTATATGTAAAGCATCTTGGTCCTTTTTTCTGGAGTGTGCACTTAAATGTGCAAAGAGCATCTCTGATGTGACTAGGAAACATTGGGTGCCGGTAGTTTTGCTGGTTTTTGTGTGTGTCTGATAGCTCTCAAAAAGCCGAAGATGATTAGGCTTCATTTCAGCCAGCAGTGTAAAGGTGGAAGAAGTAGACTACCTTGGATATCTATTCTTGCTAATAGCTGGACCCTTAAACATTGAGCTTTTCTGATGTAAAATTTACAATTTTTAATTTTTTTCTGTAGGAAAAGGTGGCAAAACATCTGCAGTTGATAAAAAGAACGTGAAAAAATCTCTGGTGTCAAAGCCAAACACAATTAAGTCTATGTTTATAGCAAGTGCTGGGAAGAAAAACACAGATGTAAGTTTTCGCTTTTTTGAATTTAAGTATTTCTGGCTTGTTTGCTGTGTTTTAGTGGGAGTGGACTAAACCAAGGGCTCATTTAATTTTCTTGTGTCTAGGAAGACATAAACTTCTATTGCAATCGCTTGTGTATGGACCATTTCTGAAAAAGTTTTGTGTGTTTTGTGGAAACACTTTAGTCATTTGCTGCTGGTCTCCTGATGAGATTTCCACATATAACTGAGTACTGTTTGACTAATCTTATCTTACAGAAAACTGTGGACCTGTCAAAGGATGATTTACTAGGTGATATTCTGCAAGATCTTAATGCTGAAGTAAGTGTATTAATAAACATGGAAACATCTTAATCCATTCTTTTTTTTTTTTCCTGCCATGGAACAAACCAACAAAATCCAGTTCTTTGTGAAACTGGACCTTCTAATGCTGATTTCATCCATAGCACATGTGCTTGGTGTTTTCCACATACGTGTGCAGTCTAGCTGTTCTCTCCACCATGCAGAAGTTGCATGACTGTATTGCCTTGGAAAGGCAAAGCTACTGTGACCTGATTAGAGGTGGTTTGTGCTGAGATAATGGAGAGCCTGTGCTAATGCAGCCTTCCAGGTTTTAGTCAGGCTGGAGTGAAACAGGACTTTGCTGCATCTGAATCATTTGCAGTGTATATCACCACACTCCAGCCATGTGCTGTAGGGTGCTTCCATCTGGCGTGTTTGGGTTCACAGGAGGAGCTGAGGGAGGAATGTTTCAGCAGACGACATCTCCTGAACTGTCTGCCTCCTACTTCCCACGATTTGTTCAGAGACCAGGTTCCTTTCAGTCAGGAGTGCAGGATGGCTGCTATGACAGGATTGGACTGTCTCAAATGAGGCCGTTCCTCGTCATTAACCACTTTCCAATGCCTTAATGCCCCTTTAGTAGGATTTTTTTAAACCAGAAGGGTTGCTCACATGTGAACCATGACACTACTGTAGTGGCGAGATACAACATGTTCCACCTTTGTATCACAGCAAGGTTAATGTGTTTTTTCAGAGAAATAAGAGGTATAGGATGTCCCAATGTAAAATTGTCTTGGTTTTGGGGTCTTGTTATTTTACCCCTCCCTATGACATCTGATTGAGAGTTATGATACGTGTCTTAGGCTATCAAACCCTCAAATCATTTTAATGGTGTCAAGTTTTGTGAAATACTGATTTGAGAAAGTAGTGCTAATAATTGTGCTATGGCTTTTAATTACTAGTAGCTATTGCTTTTTGTTATTAGCTGTTGATAAATATCTTACAGGTAAATACAATGTGTTTTCCTCTGGTGCTGAAACAGTGCTGAAAGAGCCCTTCTGCCTCCTTAAGGTGTGTGTGCTCAGAAATACTGCTTCAGCAGTCATGAAAAACACACCACAAGTTATTTTGATACTTGGGTGTTAAAGGCATGGTTAGCTATTGCAACTCCTGCTGTTGGAAAACTCTTCCATTTATAGATGGCAGTTTTTCTCAGACTACCAAAAAAACCCTAGTCTGTCCTCAGGGGCCGAGTGCTTAGATGACTTACTGTTCTTACATAGCTGAGTTTTATTTCAGGAGGTGTGTTTTCCTGGTAAATGACAACTTCCAGTGACCCTCTTTCTCTTCAATGGAAAATGTTACTAACCAGGGTGAAAAAAAGCATGAAACAACACCTCTTCCTTTTGCCTCACTTTCTCTGCTCTTTCAATATTCAGACAGTTCAACTAAGTCCACCACCAATTATAATGCTGAAAAGGAAAAGATCAGCTGGAGTACCACTGAATCCTTTCTCTGTGCAGTCCCAAACTTCTAAGGTAAATGGACCCCCCTTATAATTAATAAATATTACATAATACATATTTTGTTTGATTTGAGTGCTGTTGGGTTTTGTTTCTGCTTTTAGTAACTGACTTTCTCATTAGCTTCCTTAGCAGTGTTATAGTGCAACTTCATGTGTTTTTCCACATCCCTTTTGATAGTAACACACAAACAGAATACAATTGTTTTTGCATCTTAAGTGTAGTAGTAGTATATAGCTGCTATACTTGACAGGTGAAACTGTTTTGACAGTGTTAGATGCATGAGAGTGAGCTTCTGCTTTGTTTTCCAAACAGTAGACAAGATCCCAGTGGCAAGGAGAGGAGGATGGGAGGTGAAATAAGCAGGGGGAGGAGAATTTGTGCATGTGGAAAAGTATAAGAAAACAGTCTTCAGCAAAAACGGAAAACAAATGGAAAATCAAAGCTGTGCATGGAAGTTTGCTCTAATGTAAGATTCTGGAGTGAAAGGAGGAATGGGCTGCTAGGGATGGAAGGCTAACATTGTGTTAGGAGTTCTGTATATCAGAAGGAATTTATAGCTGGAAATACAGTGGGGCATTTGGTAAGGGTTTGTAGAGGGAAAATGGAGTAGTGTAGATATATCTGATCTGTGAAACCTTGTGTAACGGTGACATCACCACTTATGTTGGAGACAATCACCAGTGCTACTCATGTTAACAGTTGTGTTCAAACCTAGAAGGAATTGGGAGCAAAAAGGGGAGATGCAGTAAGAGAGGATCTTGGTCTTATGGTGCAGAACAATGGTCACTTTCATAGGAAATATTGGAAAGGAAATTAATTTTCAGATGGGCTATTCAAGTGATAACTTCTGTGTTCCTAGGAGGAGGGATTGGAGAGGTTAGAGAATTAAGTGGATGCAGAGTCCTGTTGTTGGTCATGATGGAGATAACTTCGTACACATCTTCCATAAGAAGAGGTTCTGTAGTTGGTGCTGTTGTGATATCCTGCCTGAAAAACAAACTGTGCTTATTGCCTCATTTTAGGCTTGCAGAGTTTGCTGAAATTCTGAATTTATTTGTTTTCCTCACTCTCTCTGTCTGTGGTGTGTAGAAATCCTACAGAGATGCTCTCTGCTCTCTAAACCCATGGTGTCCTGTAAACGTCTTGAATCCACTGTTGATATGATCAGGTATAAACTGCCATGTTAGCCTTTCCCAGTTGTTCCGGGCTCCATCCCTGCCTGACACAGTGTCTCATACTCAATGGACACAAAGAGAGGTTTTAATTTAGGAATGAAGCACTGCTATGTGGAAATACAGTGAAAGCCTCAAACTTAATTAAATGTCAGCCATGACATGTTGCAAACTGGTTTGAAAGATTTTAGTAGATACACATCACAGCAGAAATGATTGCATAGAACTTAGAGTTTCCTCTTGAGGAGTTTTAGCCGTCTTGCTGCAAAATATGTGGAACTTTGCCTCCAGCCCTGGTTATTAGATCTACAAATAGCAAGTGCTAGGGGTTTTTTATTATTTTATTTTAGAAGATTTTTTTTTTAACTCACAACTGAAACGTTTTTCAGGTAATCACCCCTGTATCAAAGAAAGCTCCTGCTCATCTCAGAAAGGAAACTCCTCCTCCAGCTTCATTACATACTAAACATACCAATTGCACAACAAAGTCTGTCAGAGTCTCTGAAAATGAGGATACCAAGTATGTGCAAAAACATACAGAAAATGAGCAAAGAGTGAAGACAGTAGGAGAGAAAGCTACTGAAGGTATAAAAAAGAAATCAAAACCCTGTTCTGTAAACTTTAAATACAGCATATGATTCTTAAAGCTCTCCTTAATTTATACTAACTAAATGCTTAATTGGGATATTTTGTTTATTAATACTGTACATTATGTTCATGCTTATAGTGTGTTATTTATGCATACTGCTGTAGTATACAGTGTGTCATTTTAATGATTCAAACCTTTAGTTCTATCTCCAACAGTGGCAGATGATCCGGGAATGATGGATTTTGATGAGGAGGACTTTGATGAACCTATGGAAGCAGAGCATCTGGAAACTATACCTGAGACAGCTGAAAGCTTGAAAAGAGACAATGATACTGAAAAGATAGAGACTGAGCAGCTGGAATCAGAGAAGAAAGAGACATCTGCCTTGTAAGAATCTCTTTTTCTCCTTTTCTTTCTTCCACCAAGAAGGCTTTCAGTATCCATAAACCTTAGATTTATCTTCATTTTTGTCTTTGCCAAAGGGATGATTGCGATGCAGACAGAGTGATGATAGTGCTGTGGAATGTGTGTTTTTTTGTAGGGATGTAAGGATGGTAACATGCTGACAGCTACTTAATTGAAAAATATTTGATGTTTTTGGGATTTAGCACGTGACAATACATATTTCAGTACATTGAGGTGGCTCAGTGTGGGTGTTGAACAGTGAAATGTGATGGCAGTGAGCAAATATGAGGAATCATTAATGATGCTTATTCTGAGCAAATGTAAAAGTATTATAATATTAGTTGTAGATAAAAGTATTGTTGCTAAAAGTAATGGTGAACAGCCATGTCTTTGGAAATAGGAATGATGACAAAGACCTAAACATTCAATGACCGAAAAGTAGTTTAGTTGAAATAATCTGTTGTTCCCACTGAACAACTTTTATACATGGATATATTTGTTATGTAAAAACTTGAATGAACAAAACTGAAATACCAAGTAACTGTTTTTTAAAGCCTCTGTGTGGTTCATCAAGAGCCATACTTGTGTGTGGGTTTCTGTCTTTGCCGTTCCATCCTTCTTTTCAGAAGAAACCTGAGGAAACCCAACTGTTGGGAATTCTGCTTGGAAGTGGAAAGAACAACAAAGGGGATGAGAATATAGCCGAGAAAAAGCAAAATGATGGTTATAGGAAAGGCACAATTTTACTTGTTTCTTTCTTCTGCAAAATCTGCAGGAGTTCTTCTCTCCCAGGTATCTCATGCTGGGACAGACTTGATGAGGATGAAGCTGATCTAGTAGCGGCAGAAGTTCAGCTGGACCCCAATCTCCTTCCACTTGTGAACGGGGAAAATGATGATCAAGTCTTAAGATTTTATTGGCTGGATGCTTATGAAGATCAGTACAGTCAGCCAGGTAACTGTTCAGTTAAAGGCAGGAAATGTAATTGTGATTTTTTTTTTTTTTTTTTAATTTAACTGGGATTTTCAGACTTAATTTATGTCTAGATACCCTGTGTCTGTGCTCTATAATCTTTTTTTTCTGCACCTCTGTCCTCGGGGCAGGGCACTGTGACTGGGAAAAGCAAGAATCTCATCTCTTGGCCTTATATAGTATTAGGGAGGTAAAAGAGAGCTGCAAGCACTTCTCAGAATTGGTCAGACTGTTGGCCTCCTTAACATTTTATGCACTGCAGGAGCAGACTGAAGTTGTTAATTTCTTAATCAGTGTTGCAACAACTGGACATGCTTTCTTGTTTCTGGAAATAAAACTAAAAATTCAGATTATAGATTAATAGAAAGCCTGTACAATTGCAGTTGCATAATTTTATACAAAGGAAAGGTGTGGCTGAGAAGGGAGGAAAATGGCCTGAAAAATATGGGCTCCATCTGTATCTCCTGATTCAAACTATCTAAATCTTAAAAATTGTCTTTGGATTGCTAAGGCACCTTGTGCAGTTGAGATGTGAATCTTAGCTCTCATAGTTTTCAAAACTCCCTCATTCTGATCAGAGCTCAGACAAAAGAATTTGTATTCACATCTGTTCTAAGCACTTTCCATCCATCCCCTTGTTTTATCAGCGGCTTTAGGAACTTGGATTTCTAATTTGTGCTCCATGTGGGTTTACTGGAAGGTTCTTCCATATGTTGTTGACAGTTTTTTGGGGTTGATGCTCTAAGCATTGAGTCAGAAACGTTCCTTTGTTAACACCTTTTGTTGTGAGTTGAGATGCCAAACTTAAATGTGAGACTGTGCTGGGCTGAACAGCTTGACTGATGGGAGTGGTAATAATCATAGATATCTTGATGAAATCAATGCCTCTAATATAAAATTGCTACTTTTAAAGATCCCACTATTGTTATTTTTCCTTTTTTTTTGTCTTATAAGTCAGTGGTTGCTGAATGGAACATAATTATGAAAGGATTTCTTTTCCTCACATGTAAGGAGGGTTCTCATTATGACTTTTTCAGGGTTGAATAATAAAGACTGCACCTGTTTTCAATTAGTAATGTAGAAGGGAAAATTTTGATATTACTTTTTGTTTAACACATTCGTGATCTTTGTTTATGCCTCATTTGCTGTGATGTCAAATGCATTGCCTGAAGAGTAAATACTATAGCATAATCATAAGACTTTCAAACTTAATGATTTTTGGAAGCTTGCATTTCATAACTCCTCTTAAGGTCTTAGGCAGAAAACTTGGGAATTGTAGTCCTATTAACATTTTAAAGAAATAATGACTAAAACCTGCCCTTTTTTTCCCCCTCTGCAAGACCTTTCCTCTGTGTCTTGACTTTGGTAGCTCTTGGTTTATTGGCAGCATGTTCTTTCTTTTCGTAGACTTTGATTTATAAGATTTACTCCTATTTTTTCTTTCTTTCTTCTTTCCGTAGTCAGACTTGCAGAGCAGAGGGCTTGATATCTGTTCTGTGTTTTTTTCATTTTACCTGAAACGTCTCTGCAAACCCTTTGACATTAGCACTGCTTTTACTGTGGGTGTGGGGAGTGGTGTGTCAGTGTTCAACTGGGTTATCTCAAAAGGTTCCTTCCATCCGAAATTGCTCTGATGCTGTGAAATCTCGGTATTAAGACCACTTATTTGTCCATGCTGGAATTGATTGAAATTTGTCTTTGCAATCCAGGCAGCTTTTTACCCTGTCTTTGACTGGCTCGTGTATCCTTTTTGCTACCCCACCTGCTTATCTGTACCTCTCTGACAGGTTAACTACTCCATGCTCTTAATATTGCCAGCTCTTCAAGCAACCAGCTACTGTTTCATGGTCTCTCTCATAATTTCATCATCTTTTTGTATGATACAAACCTATCTGAGGGTTGGGTTTTTTTTTTATCCCTTAACAAAAAAATAAAAGATTGCTGGGGACAAGAACTTCATCTTTCCTGTCACTTAGATCCGCAATTTTAGCTCTTTCTGGATACTTCTATTCAAACTGTCTGAATCTTCAAGATTGCCTCTGTATTAAAATTTCTTAGGATACTTTGTGCAGCTGAATCTTGTATCCTTGCTCTCATCATCTTCAAAACTGCAGCATTCTCTGTCCTTGACAAAAGTCGTCCTGTTCACATCTATTCCAGGCACTCAGAAAATGATTTTTCATAGCCTGTCACTTTAACTCTGTCATCCATCTTAGTGCATCTTCACTGATTTGTCTTTGATCTAATGGAGTATGAAAGGTGCCTTTATGTCTGATAGATCTCATGGGAAAGACAAATTATAACTCTTAACCAAAGACTTGTTTGTGCATTGTAAGGCCAAGGAGAACTGCAGGTTCCAAAATCTCCTATGCATGAAGCACTGTTTCTGAGACAGTCTCAGTGATATCTCTGATTTCATCAGTAGCAGTGTACTGTAGCAAGAGTGTCTTCCTTGTAATCAAATTCCAGTTTATTTGGAGCTTGATGGGAACTCTGGTGAAGCCATGTTTCTGAGTTGTGCTTACGTACTTTTAATTGAACAAACTGCACATGAAAATCAGTTTGCTTTGTACTATGTTATTTTAAATTTGCAGCATTTTGTGCTAATGCCAAGTCCTCTGGGCTCAGACATGTGCATGTACAATAATGATACAGTTCAAAGTGAAGTTAGTTTCCATTAACCCTGGTCTATATTAAGCTTTTTTAGTGTCTCCCTTGGTTACAACAGCTGTCTTGGCATCCAGGATTTCTTGCAATTTCATATGTCTTTTGATGTCCTCATTTGTTAAAAATAGTTACTTGAAAACTTCTTACAGTTGGTCAGCTGCTGGTTGTTTTCTTGAGAATGTATTTGTACAGGTTTTATTGGTAGTAGAGTCTTGATCTCACAGTACTGAAGTGTAGGGAAGAGGAGTTAATTGTATTGGTTCATCGGAAGAATGAAAATTGTAGATAACATGTTACAGGATTGATTGACAGCACAGACATTTCTGATAATCTTCAGCTTTCAATGACATCTCTCTCCTTCCTCGCTCTCCCCAGGGATTAGCAAACTAATGTAGATGGAAATGGAATATCAGAACAGTTTTGAGGCTTGGCTGTGTGATGCCATTTTGAATTTTACGTGCCAGGTGTTACTATAGCAATGGAGGTAGAGAGCTGAAGAATGATACAGGTGTCTGTTTGTAAAGCTGGTGTTTAAAACACTTCAGAATGTGCTGATGTATCACAGAGATTTGTTGTTCAAGGGCTTAAACCAGAAATGGTTGTGTTTCTATGCAAGGGTACATTATAAGTTCATTTAAGCAACGTTAGGAATTATTAAGAATTGCATGTTGAATTCTTTGCCCTTCTTCCTTAGGTGTGGTATTTTTGTTTGGCAAAGTTTGGATTGAATCTGCAAACACCCATGTCAGCTGTTGTGTGACAGTGAAAAATATTGAGAGAACTGTTTATCTACTACCACGTGAAACAGTAAGTATGACTTTCAAGCCCGTCAAACATAAGTACCTTTCATTCTGCTTATGGCAGGTTATGAGTTCTAGCAGTGTGTTTATGGGAACTGCTGAAACCACCTCCAGTCTGATGGAGGTGGTAAAGTTGAAAACCGTGTACACGAGGTATCTCATGTGAGATGCAGGGGAGAGCATCATGGCTGCTCCTGCCCCTGACTGAAAACTGCAGATAAATTGTTACCTTTAGTCTTGCTGTTTAGCAAATAAAATCACCTTAAAGTATTATGAGAAAACTCTGCTGTTTAAACATTCCGTTTCAAAGAATTTCTAAATTTAGCATTTCTTGGCTGATTGCATTGTAGCTTTCCTTAAGAAGAGATGCATAATTCATAATAACAGAGCAGAATTCAACCTGCTAGTCATGTCTGCTGGATTTCTTGTTAATTTGTAAAACCTGACTTCTGTTCTTCAGGAAATCGATCTATCTACCGGCAGAGAGACGGAGACTCCGGTAACTATAATGAGTGTTTTCAAAGAATTTAATGACAGCATTTCACCAAAGTACAAGATCATGAAGTTCAAGTCCAAGGTTTGTTTACAAGCATCCTATTTGGTCATTTTCTGTTGTTCTGCTTTGTAAGGTAGGAAGGCTGTTGAATCAGTGTGCAGTGAGGGAGGTTATGCTGAAATGCAAATATGTAACTACTGACATGTTTAAGGGTACTTGCTTGTAAAAGCCATCCCAGTGTCTTCCCAAGTAATTATACTCCTTGAAGAATGGTAAATTTGCAATTTGATTGTTCCCCTAGGAGTTTAAACATAATGCTTTTGAAAATACTCTTTCGTTTCTTTCTTTAAAACTGGCTTGAATGTCTGACTGTCTTGCTGAGTTGTTTTTGAGAATGGAGAAGAGATAAAAGTCCTGATTCCTAGAGCCTGGGTATCAGCTCATGCTGTCAGAGTTTAAAATGAAAGATTGTGTTGTCCAGCAAATAAGTCAGTACAAAGACAGTAGACTGTCTTTGCATTTGGCCAGATATCTTACTGAACTTTATCTCTTGGCATGTCTCATCCTTCTTCTCACCCTTGCAGATTTATCTTTTCAGAGTGCATGCTGCTCAGAGCATGGGTCGTCATGGTGTGGCTGGGCATGAGGGAACAAGTTGTGAGGGCTGTCATTCCATCTTGGAAGTTATGCTGTCTGGGCTTAGAGTTACGGGCAATAATCTTAACAGTGTTATTTTGCTGTGCTCTCTTTGCCCAAGAAATATTTAAAATAACGTTGGAAAAACAAAATGTTGCTATGATGGAAAATTTGAACATAATTGAACTTGTCATAAGTCTGCAGGAGAAGAGTTGGTGCTGCTGCTCGTGTTGCAGATTTGAACTGGATTAGTTTGCCAGTGTGAGAAGGCTTTATTTATTGTGCATTTACATAGAGTATTGTCTTTTGGGGAGGGCAAGGGTGGAAAGCTTGGGTGGGGAAAGGTGGCAAACATGCAGGTTAGGGTAAAAGAATCAGAGAATCACAGAATACTAAGAGTTGGAAGGGACCCACAAGGATCATGTAGTCCAATTCACCATCTAACACCCGTACAGAGACCGAACGCACACCCCAGAGTGGTGAACATAAACCTAAATCCTTCAGAGGTGCACAGGCCACTCCGAGCCAGGAGGGACCCACAGGATCATCCAGCCCTACACCCCCCAGCTAGACCATGTCACTAAGCTCCTCATCCAGTCTTCTCTTAAACACCTCCAGGGACGGCGACTCCACCACCTCCCTGGGCAGTCCATTCCAATGAGCGATCACTCTCTCTGTGAAAAACCGCTTCCTAACATTCAGTCTAAACCTCCCCTGGATCTGAGTTAAATGCTCAGAAACTTTTCTCATTCTTGAAGCAGTGTGTCAGTGTGGTAAAAGTACTTTGTAAAACTTTGGTTTTGTTCTAGCTTATATTCTGTCTCAAAACTGATGGAAATTTAGATTTTTCAGTTTTCTCTGTTATTTCTCTTGTTGGTTATAATGTAGTCACATGTGGTATTGTAAAGGAATGAATTTAACAATAGATAAAAAAAGAGTTTCTTGTAGCTCAGTGTTCAAAGATCCTTTCAGGAATGAGGGAGAAAAGTCAGAGAAAAGCAGTTCTTCATTAAATGAGAGGATGCAAACAATTGTACTCTGGAAATGGAAGGAGGGAGAGAGGTCTCTGAAAAGATGCCAATCTTAGGAAATCTCTGTCTGTTAAATAGTGTGCTAAGGAAGAATGAAGTAAATGAGGTAATAGAGTAATACAGTTTAACTTTTAAAGATGGGTTTAAAAATCAAGGTAAACATGTCAGTTTTTTACTGAACTTACACAGGGCTCAGGGTGAAAGACCCAACAGTCTTGTCTGGATACATGGCCACAGTGCATCTGGGGTCCTTGGGTGTAACAGGAGTGATCCTTAGCAGCAATCGGGAAGTAGGAGCACTGAGGCACTGTTCACATTTTCTCTTGAAAATTATAACACTTGGTCACCCTCATGAGGAAAAATTTAACTCAAGCAGGTACAAAACATGGTAATTAGATGGATGAGACAAAAGGAGAACCTGCTCTACTAGAGAGAACTGTGAAAGAGCTTTTTTTTTTAGTGAAGAATAATGAAAAGACCTGTTTGCTCTTTAAAAACATTAAAAGAGGATGAGCAGCAAGAAAGCTATTTAAAGGACAGTTTTAGCAGGAGAAGAAATTTGTAATTTTTAATTCATGAATAAATGAGGCAGAATAGTTGGGAGTGCGGAGAAGCTCTGAAAATACCGACCAGAATTGTTTCAGAATAGTAAGAATTCAAAGTATGTTTGAATTCCTCAGACTCTTCAGTAAACTGAACTTTACTAAGAGGGTAAAAGTTACCCAGGCTGATTTTGCTTGTGTAATTTTCTGCTAATTTTGATAGTTAACTGCTTTCTGGAAGGGTTTAATGAGAACTGGAGCTATAGTAGGAGGATATGGCACCAGTAATACAGGGCAGAAGAGAAAATATAACAGAATCACAGAATCAGTAAGGTTGGAAAAGACCATAGAGGTCATCAAGTCCACCCTATCACCTATTACCTAACCTAGCCAAACCTGTTACCTAACCTGTTGCCATCCTGCTACCAACACACCATCCTACCTATAACACACTACCCTAATGCCCTAATTACATAGTAGAGCAGAGCCATTGGTGGGAGTCTTTGGAGGATTATTCAAAGAAAGTATTACAGTAACTCAGATATTCCAGATGACACAAAACTGACTGTGAACAAGTGGCATCAAATCTGTCCAGGCTTACATATCTGCAGCAGGGAGGCTTTGTGCTCTCTGCAAGGTAATTGTGGAAGTAATGGGATTGCCCCATTAGTGCATCCTCCTTTTCTTCTGTTCCTCTCTGGGAGACCTGAATTTGTCTGGTTATATACTTTATTAATCTGTTTTTCATATGGAGACATCTTCTTCTTTTCCATTCCCGTCATACCACCAGAGCTGATCTGTTGTTACACAGGCCTTGCATCCCTGTTTCCACAGGGGCACGCAGGGCTCTCGAATTGAAATGGTTTGTGGCACCAACCTAAATGAATGCCCCAAAAATATCATCTCTACACAGTTATGTCTAAGAGCTGATACGCTTTAGAAGAACTCTGCTGCTCTGTGATGTTCGGGCAGTGGTTGACTACTGTGTTTTTAAGGGTTAGTGTTTTGAAAGATTAAAAAAAAAAAGCTAATGGGCATGTTGCTCAGGTGGGAGGAGCACCCGTGAGCGATTCAGAGTAACATGCAGTCTCAGTTTTTTCATAGTGCTGTGAACCTTCTGCCATCATTAGCTGGAAATCAGGAAGGTTACTAACATACCTGCCATGCACCCAGTTCTTTTATTCAGATTATCCCTTTTTGTGGTGGTGTTTGTACACTGAGACAAGTTGTTCTCTGTGCGTCTTGGCCTTGCCAGCACCCAGCGTTGTCCCTGTGTACAGATACACTTCAGCCGTATCATTTCCTCCTGCACCTGCTGCTAATTGTAGCTTCAATGGGTTGCACTGCTGCCAAGTTAGCAAGTCTTCGCAAATCAATTCGAAAGCAGCCTTACTCCACTTAGGAACTTCGCAGCTAATCACTGCTGCTCATTTCTGCTCTCTGAAGGGCCACTTGAAGGGCAGATTACTCTGCAGCAAAGCATTCATTCACTGCAGTTCTGACCAGACGCTCCTGTAATTGAGCTGAGCTCTGTGGAATAATGCAGATGAATCACTGCAGCAGACTATTTTTGTACTGTGTTCAGCTTGCGTTTGCAACAAGAACTGGTTTGAAGCCTGAGAGGGTTTTTTTAATTAAATTATAAAAAGGAGGGAGAGGCACCAGTGACACGTGCTAAGAGCAGTGCTTTGCCATCTACCGTGTTCCAGCTGTGATCAGCTCCTGTGAGGTGCTGCTGTGGCTCAACAGCTCACAGCTCAACATCTCACAGCTCACATCTACATTTACGTGCTGATTTGCAATACTGATCTCTGGCTTCATCGTGGTGCCCTTGTACCAAGTTGTGTTGCACTTCTGCTTCCATGTAACTGCTGATGCCATAGGGGTTTCTGGATTTGCCTGCTTCCTATTTGTAGCAGAAGACCCTCTCCTCTCCTCCCCAAGCTTTACAGCCTTACAACAGCAGTAGTACATGAGGTAAAAGCTTAACTGCTTGTTGTAGTGGCCTGAGTGTGCTGTTGATGCTACTAATTTAAGGGAAAAAAGTAACCATCTGACCCCAAGTCCACATCACTTCAGTTATTTGCCTAACTGTGCATGTATTTTGTTAATTTGTTTTATTCCCATTTATGATGATTTTGGGTTTTTCTTATTAAATTTTCTGTAGCGATCTATTTTGCTGAGTCTTATGTATAAAGTGCTGAATGTAGTGCATTGTCCAGTGAAAAATGTAATCTTTAATTTAAGATGCCTCTAGAAATTTTTGTGATAAAGTAATGTGCTAGCATAGTTATGGCATAACATGATAATATGTAACAGTGGGGCAGGTGGTCTGTAGAGTACGTATTACAATGGCATTCCAGCAGGTGCTATAGCATTGTTGCACAGGATATTATAATTATTTGGAAAAGGAAGGTAGTTATTCTTAAAACTGACAAGCTGTTTGTGTTGTGGAAAATCATTATTGTTTTTGAAGAAAGCAGAAGTGATACTTAACTTTCGGTAAAGTTGTACTGAACTGCTTTAACTGTCTTTGTTAGAGATATGTAAACAAACTTGAATACTTTCTAGTAAAACCCAAGTCAGTCACTGAAAATGAAAGATATGATACTGTCACAGAAGGGATTCTGCTCTAAGCATGTAATAAAGCAAACAGCTGGCAGATGGTTGGGAATTGATCTCTCTTGGGTTCCTCTCTGAAGTGCTGTATATTTGTATGCTGTAGGCATGCAGTGTGAGAGCAGGAGCTGTGTGCGGTTACAGGGATACAATCTGATTGGGATTACAGATGTGGTTAAGACAGGCCGGGATGGCAAGGAGGGGGAGTCCCTTTTGTGTGTCAGAGCAGTGGGAGTGCATGGAGCCCTGCCTGAAGGAGGGCAGAGGGCTGGTCAGGGGCGTACAGGTCTGGATTAGAGGATGGAGTAATGGGTGTGATATCATGATGGAGAAAGGAAAGCTAAAGTCCACATGGAGTTGAATCTGGTGTGAGAGACAAAGAGCACCAGGAAAGGCTTTTTTAGGTACAGGCAGCTTCACCAAGCTGCCAACCTTCTGTGAAGACAGGAACTGGATTGGTGAATGAGGAGAGAGCAGTGACTGTTGTTCATCTTAACTTTAGGAAGGCTTTCAATCCTGCCTTCCATAGCATCCTCACAGGCAAACTGGTGAAGTGTGGGCTAGGTAACTGGACACATTGGATGGACTGAGACCAGCAGCACTGCTGGGCTCAAAGTCTTGTGATCGCTGGCACAAAGTCCAGGTGGAGGCCAGTCCCTAATGGTGCCCAAGGATTGATACTGGATCCAGTCCTGCTTAGTTTAGCATCTGTGTTAATGATTTGGATGATGGCAGAGCACACATTCAGCAAGTCTGCAGACAGCACAAAACCAGGAGAAGCAGTGATTTACCTTATGAATGCACTGCTGTTCAAAGCAAATTCAACAGGCTGTTTGACATTCCTGATGACCTACAGGAATCTCATAAAGCTCAAAAAAAGGGAAAAAGTCCTGTATCAGGACTGGAATAACCTCAGGTACCAGGAGATGTTGGTGGCTGACTGGATGAAAGGCAGCTCTGGAGGGAAGGATGGGTTGATCTCAGTAGACATGAGGTTGGACAAGAGCCAACAATATACCCTTGTAGCAGAGACCTCAGGCACTGCCAACCAGTCTTAGGATTTGGTCCTTTCCCCTTTTGCAGCCCTGGTGAACACTTCTAGAAAGTTGTGTTCAGCTCTCCCCAATATGAGAAATATGTGTGTTTAATGGGGCAAGTCCAGAGTGGAACCACAAAGATAATTACAGGTTCTGGATCATCTGTCATGTGAGGAGAGGCTGAAAGACCTGGGTCTGTTCAGCCTGGAGAAAGAGAAGGTTCAGGGTTGAGGGACTGATGATGTAAATCTTAGCATTATTTATAAACATTTGATGAGCATGAGTAAAGATGAATCTGGCAGACTCTTCTTGTTGGTCCCCAATGGAGGACAAAAGCAATAGCTACCATTTGAAACACAGAACGTAAACCGCTGCTTTCCTCTAAGGGAAATGAAGCAGTAGCACAGGCTGCCCAGAGAGCCTGTGGAGTCTCCATCCTTGGGGATATTTGAAAGCTGGCTGGAGAGAGCCCTGAGCAACCGGCTGTATTGGCCCAGCTCAGAGCAGGCTGGACAGGACAATCTCTGGACATCCCTTTCTCTGGCATTTAGTGATTTTTGGGAGGGTCTGCAGTCGCCAGTTCGATTCCCACTGGGGAGGCAGTGGTGCCATTTAAGAGTTGGACTCGATGATCCTTTTGGGTCCCTTCCAACTCAGAATAATCTGTGAATCTGTAAAACATTCTTACTATCTTCAGCTGGTTATGAGTTGCAGAATTGGTAATATATGATCAAACCCATGATATATGAAATGTATGTTTTGGCTCAGTTGGGAGATACTGAAAATGTAATACATTTGTTTTATATAGAAAGTGGAAAAATACTATGCTTTTGAGATTCCGGATGTACCAGCAAAATCTGAATATTTAGAAGTTAAATATTCGGTGAGTATAATTAATCTCATAAAGTACCACAACTTTCTTATCTAACGAAGAATTCTAGGGTTTTACTAAATGAAAAAAATAGAAAGATTTGATTTTTAGTAGCTAGTGGATGTATGTGCGCCTCGTTTGCAGTGTCATCTCGTAATAATAACAACAAAAAAAAGGTTAATACCTGAGCTTGTGACCTTTTTTTTGTTACCATTTGTGTTGGTTAGTCCTTAACTAAACACTTCATTACCAGCTAACCTATAACATGGTGTTTTTTTAGTGCTCACTCTTTTTACATAGTTGAAACACGAGGAGGGAAAAAAAGTCTTCCTAAAACTACTGAATTTCAGGCACTTTCTTCCTCAGTTATAATTTGCTTGTTGATTTTCCACAGTCTGTATTCCCAGTTTTCCTACTTTATCTTTTATCACCTATTGATGTCCAAAATTTAGCCAATAACTCTGCTTGTATGACTCTTGCAAATAGCAGCTGGGTGAGAAAGACTTCTGTTATGACCTGTAAAAGTGAGCAGCAAAGATGGAAAAAAATTCCTGTGGTAACATCAGTAACTACTCTTTGTTAGCCAAAGTGCTTGATTTTGTTTCAAGCATAAGATACTCAGTCTTGAACCTGTTGGGTTAGTTGCTGGGACAATGCCTTTTTAAACCATTTTCTTTTATTGGTTTTAGGTACAAAAGCAGAATTCCATAGAGATTTGCTGTCTCATCCAGTCATTATATATCAGAAAAGAATAAAACTGTAACTGTCAAAGTATGAACTCTGTATTAAAATTTTCCTTGAACATTGTTGTAGTCTTTGCTGATGTTAATATTTCTGCCTAGTATCCAGTATGGATGAAGAATTTCTGTGTGTTTTTTCATTACCGTCCTGATTTTTAAGTTGAACCTATAGTGTAATTTCTTCAATTTGTGTAAGATATTATGGTCTAGCGTTTGCTTGTGGGAAATGACAGTGATTTTGAGTATATTGTGTAGTTTTGTTGAAGTGCTGTCTGAATATGGTGTATCAAACTTGAAAGACTTCTATGGAGTGACACGACTCCCTGCTCTCTGTGATTTGTTAGGCTGAACACCCTCGGCTTCCCCAAGATCTGAAAGGACAAACATTTTCACATGTGTTTGGAACTAACACCTCTAGCCTGGAACTCTTCTTGATGAGTCAGAAGATCAAAGGACCATGCTGGCTGGAAATAAAAAATCCACGTATGGTGGTTTGCATGTGAAATATGTACTGGGTTTGCTGGAAAACACATAGAATTATCCATCTGGGGAAAAAGGAGGAGGAAATTTAAGTTTTACTGATGCAATTTATTGGTTTATTTTTCATTATCTAGTACGAATTAGAACTTACTCTTCCCTTTTTTTGTGTGGCAGTTACCTGTATAAAGTTGTGCACTGTGCAGCTGAGATTATAACTCTGAATGGCAGTGAGAGGGAGCTGTGCAGTGCCCAGCAGCTGCTCTTTGGTGCATACCCAAATGCCAGGTATATTAAGCAAAACTTAATTAGCTAGAAAATAGCTAATTTGTCAGAAATGGAACCTCTGCTTCTTACTGCATGGAGTGAGTCACCTCATCAGCATTTTTTGTGAATAATCACTTCTTTTAAGCAAGCAAAAAATTACAGGCAAAAAAATTTACAAGGGATGATGGATGGTGAACTTGTGTTTTTCTTTGTTTTTAATCCATCAATCTATAATTTTTTAGCTCTTTTACACTTTATATCTAAATAGCTTTCTGTGGTCTCTCTTACATTTTAGGATGCCTTATGCTACCAGGTTAGGATGAATTCTTAAAAAATCCCCCATCTCTTTATTTCCATCATGGTAGTATTTCTGAAGGACTATATCTAAACTAAATAATTATGTAGTGCATTTCAGTCAGTCATATGTTCTTGTTCTCATTCAGTCAAAATTCTTTTGATTAGCACTTTGACTGCCTTTGCTGTAGCATTTGAGAAATATCTTGAGCATTTTTTCATTTCATTTGTATTGATTTTTATGAAGCCTTCTCTTTGAACGGACTATAAAATTAGATGCAAGCTAAGAGGTGGTATGTTAATTTAAGTGCAGTTATGCTCACTTTCTCTACTATGGCTCTGTGTAAAGCTGCCTGAAGTAGTTTTTTCATTGCACTTCTTCCTGACCTCAGTCCAGATCTTCTCTTTTACTTGCTGTTAAAGAGCTCCTGCTGCCAGGGGAGTCGTGGCCCAGGGAGGTACCGAAAGTTGGGCAGGATTAGTGTCAGTCTTGGACTATCCCCCAAGGGTGAAATATTGAAAGGATGTGCTCTGGGCAGCAATGCCATTAGAGAAGCCTTCTTTGTGGTTCCTGGAAGAATAAAGGTTGTTTGTGTTGTTTTCTCAGAGCCTTCAAATCAGTCGATCAGCTGGTGTAAAGTGGAGGCTGTGGCCATGAAGCCTGGCTTGGTGAATGTGGTTAAAGATGTTTCTCCTCCTCCTCCTCTGGTGGTCATGTCCTTCAGCATGAAAACCACTCAGAACCCAAAGACTCATCAGAATGAGGTAAGTAATCTGCCCTCATTTTGGTTTGGTTCTTCACCTGACGCTAAAAGGCTTTCTGAGGCTTGGAAGAGCTTCACCTGATAAAATGTGTTCACATGTATTTACTGTTGAATAAAGTTTAGCTGCTCTGGGCTTTTCAAAGAAAGTTTTACTGGGGTCTCACCAGCACAGGAACTGTGGGTTATTGGACCTGTTTGGTGAGAATATTTGCTGTGACAGTGGATCCTACGTATGTTCAGGCCTTGTATTTTGTCTTTTGTGGCTCATAGTTACAAATGAGACTGTTAACAGATGTTAATAGATATTTATTTTTTAAACGAATATTTATTTATTTTTGAAGCGTTAATCATAGGTTCTAGGTAAAATGACTGGGCTATTCTGCTGATAAAACTCATTGTAAAGGGGGAATTTGGTCTTGATCTCACAGCACCTACTGTTCTGCTATGAGGCGTCTTTTCAGAAAGGAGGAGAGAAAGGTGGCCTTCTCAGAAAGGTGGCCACTCTCAGTGGTGAACTGCAGACCACAACACGTACTGAGGCACATTTATTAATTTTTTTTAACATAACTCTCATTAGGTTAGGATGGGATTTAGTGTTCACTAATAGGAGAGGATAGTTGCTTCTGACTAGGTGTCTCAAAGAATAATGGGTTGGCAAATTTTTCAAGCAGAATTATTATTCATGGTGAAGTTTAAAATTTTGGGGGGCAGAAGTATGAAAGATTCCTGATGTCTAGCCAATGTACTGAGATGTACACAAGGTACCAGGAGGACTCTGCTTGCCAGGCTGGTTTTAAGCCTGTCTCCTCTGTCCTCTCTTGGGTTTTCCTGAGGAGTGTCTGAGGAGCCAGGACATCCCGCCAGCAAAACGAAATCATGAGGAAAGCTCATGTCTTCCAAACACAGAATCCTCTTGGCTTTTTGGCAGTGTTGACTCCTTGCTTAGGGACAGCCCTTCCCATAGCAAGGCTTCTCTGCCCTGCTCACGTGTCCCCTGCACTCCATAGGGAATCCTTTAAACTGTGGGATCTGGTCAGATGCAGAGTGAAAACTGATAAAAGCAGAGTTTCCCCAAATGAATTATTTTTCCTCTCAAATGTATAAAATAATAATTTAGGAGTAAGTGCTGCTTTATTTTCCTTGAGATCTATCGAGACCTTTTTAACATTTGTAGCTGGAATTAATTTAGAAAAGATCTCTTGTAGACACAAGGGAAAAGAGATGGGAGAAGTATGAGAAAAAAAAAGGGAGGGAGGGTGAGAAATGAATACTGATAGTAGTCATGTTTATGAAATTGTGAATTCTGTATCTCCTTGGTATAGATTGTGGCTCTTGCAGCTCTGGTTCACCAGAAATTTCCTTTGGATAAAGCTCCACCTCAGCCTCCTTTTCAGACACATTTCTGTGGTATGTACTTGGAACAGTTATTGAGTAGAAAAAGAATTAATTCTGAGGGTTTTCTCTTTTTGCTGTGTTTTTGTTCTTTGGTATTGGAGTATTTGTTTATTTTTAAGTTTTTACTGTATTCTGTCACTCCAGCCACAATGGCTTAGAGTAGCTAAGTGGCAAAGTTTCAACTCCTGGGCAGGACTTCTTATTGAAGACTTAGTTGAAAAGAATTTTAGTTTAAAGATGATGCAGAGTAACTCTGCTCTGTTTCCTATAACTTTTATTGGTTTTACTTCGTCATATGTTCTTTTTGCTTTCTCCACCTGTCAATGTAGGCCATTTATTTACTGTCATTTCAGTTCTTCTGAACAGAATAAAAAAATAATCATGGCACATTTATTTATATATAAGTTTTCTTAGGAAAATAAACATCTTGCAGCAGTGTCATTATGTAGTATCAGCTAAACCTTGAGATTCAGACCCTGAGCTCGAGGTCAGTTTTCCTTAGCTCGCTTTGTTGTGAATGGATGCTTATGGCGAGTTAAGGACTTGTTTGTAAAAACAGATACCACTTCTTTTACAGCTGTTTCCAAACCAAATGATTGCATTTTTCCTTATGACTTCAAAGAAGCTATTAAAAAGAAGGTAATTTAAATTTTTGTTTTAGTCTTCTGAGTACTGTACCTTTATAGAATATGAACTTCATGAAGCTTTTGGTAAATTGTAAGGAGAAATATCCTAAAGCAATGGCGTGATTATTTAATTAGTTTTCCACTCTGCGAAACTACATCCAGATATTTATTCTGTGTTGCTTGTGAAAACAGAGATTTGTCCTTTGTGTAATTCAGTACTGCTGCTAATTGTGCTTTTAAAGTAGGGGGGGGTGTTAGACAGGACAGTTGGAAAGGTTTGGCAAAGAGGCTAAAATTGTGATTCATTTTCATTGTACCAGATTTTGTACTCATAGTAAACTGGGAGAATTTGTTTCTTCTTTTCTTGGAGAGTAAAATCTGTCAAAATTTAGAAAACATACTTTATAGAGGGCAGTGGGAGAGCTGACAGAATAATAAAGTAATCTATTTTTGTTTTGGCTGTATGTCTGTGTGATCTTAAGCCTGTGAGTGAAGGATGCATATGGAACATTTTCCCGGTGTGCTTGATTCTTAGGAGGCTCTTAAAATATCGCTAGACACCTGCATACAAAAGTGGAATGGAAAAAAGCCTCTGAGAAAAGCTTTCTATGTCTATAGGAGTGAGGAAAAAAATCCTTGAATTATAGAAGAAAAGAGAGAACTCCGTGGTGCTTTATGATTGTCTTGTAACTAGTAGGGCATAGATGTTTCCATTTTAAACGTATTGGGTCATTGAAATCAGGTGCTCTCTTGCTCCTTTTAGAATGCTAAAATAGAAATTGCTGCAACAGAGAGAACACTGCTGGGATTTTTCCTTGCAAAGATTCACAAAATTGACCCAGATGTTGTTGTGGTGAGTAGTTCTGAGACTCTGAGAGTTAAATTAAAGCATCTTGTCAGTTGGTTCAGCTTTGTTCTTTTTCTTTTGTCCCCTTTTTTAATGTTTGTCTTAGACTGCTTTATGAATTGAGTTTGCTTATAAGACAGCAGGTATATTTTGGTACAAAGATGATACAGAATTTTCCCTGACAGCATTTTATACATCCTATTATTTCCCATAATAGCTAAAATAGGCAGTATTTCCACAGTACCCAAAACAAGTTTTTTTTTTCTTTACTCAGAAAGACAAAACACAACAAAAACTGATTTTCTAGAAAAATGGGAACTCTTGGTATACTTGCAAGGCTGTTTCAGTTCAGATGCTTGTATAATTTGTGTTGCCATTTCGATTGTGTTTATGCTGTAAATCAAAATGCTGATAACCTTTACAAATCCATGGGATCTGAGCAAAGTTTTGTAATAAGCATTCTCACGTTCTCTACTCTGTAGCTGAAGCTTTATTATAATTACTAATTTTATTTTTTGTTATATTTAATTAATGTACAGTCCTGACTTTCACTTAATGAAATTTTAAAGTCAGTTGGTTATAAATCTGAGGTTGGTTGCGTACAATTTGTTCTTCATCTGTAGGTAAATACAAATTATTAAGTAGTGGGACTACAATGAGATGGGCAGTCAGATTCCTGATGCTTTCAGCTCATTGCAGCTGGTATCCAGTATTTGCCTTGGGACCCAAGATTCCTGAGGGTTATGGGAAGGAATGATGGGGAACCACTGAGTCAGTGGTTTAAAATTGAAGATGCCAGTAGTAGGAGTGTTGAGAGCTCCTGGCCTGGGAACAGCAGAGCTGTGTTAGTGCAGTTTAATTTGCACCTGGTTTAATTAGTGACATTGAAATGCTGCAGCTCATTTAAAGGAGTTGCTTCTATAGCACCGTCTTACACTACACAGAGGTGCCTGGTAGAGTGGACCTGCATTTGGCTCTCAGCTGAGGCTACAGACCTGTGTCATCAATGTCCTTAGCACTGTTTAAAATATACTGGAGTGCTTTGATATGTAAATATTTGTTGAAAGATCTTCCTGTCCAGTCTTAACAGCTCTGCCTGTTGTAGTATCAAAGTTAAAAAATGACATTATTTTGTTGTCACTGTTGTGTCTTTCTTGGATGGAGAGAAAGGAATTAGTCTAAGTTTATATACTGTGAAGAATGTTGTGGGTTTTTTTTCTAGAAAACTTTAAATCCTAATCTCTGTAGTCAAAGCATAAAGCTGAATCGTGTATTATGAGCTAATTTTGGTGTTCTACTGAACAGCATTGTTAGTGTTAAGATTAATGAGTACTGTTGATGAATGTTCTCTTAGAAAGTGCTTTCTACAAGAGAAATAATGCCATCAATTAGTTGGAAAAAACCACAGAGGGCAAAGGAATACTGAGTGTGTGAAAGCAAGTCTTTCAATTTGCATTTGTTGTGACCTTTTTTGTTATTTTTTCTGCTTCAAGGGTCATAATATTTATGGATTTGATCTGGAAGTGCTGCTTCAACGAATTAATTTTTGCAAAGTCCCTCACTGGTCCAAGATAGGTCGACTGAGGAGGTCTAATATGCCAAAGCTTGGGGTAATAAGATTGCTTAAATCTTTTTAGCCCCTTTACATTGTACGTGATTAAAAATGAATTAATTTTTCCGAGGAATTGTAAATCTGAAATGATGTATTTTGACTGTTGGTCATGCTGATTTTCACGTGTCCCAGCTCAGAAATTATGAGTGTTTATATGACGTTTATTACAGTAATAGGCTAAACTGATTTTCAGGTTAGGCTAATTTAGTTTACTTAACTAGATGATGATAATGACAGATTAATTGCAATAGTCTTTACTGTAACAGTCTTTGTCTGCTGTAACTGTAAAATGAGAAAATGCCATTTGGATTGATGTGTGATTCATCCCGTAGAGAGCTGCTAAGCTAATCATTCTGTAGTTCTTAGTATGTATCTGTTGAGAGGCTTGGAGTATTGAAGTGCTGAACATGCCTGTGTTCTTGCCTGTTCCAGTCATTCCTTGAGGCCAAGATGAATATTTGTGTGTGATTTATTCAGTGACTTTTTTGTCCTGTTGTTACTACAAAAATTACGTATCCTCGAAGGAAAGACAAATTACACATCCATGTTCTTGCTGGAGCTGTTCTAATTATGGAAGAATCCTCCCCCACGACAGTTTAAGAATTAAAATCCAGCTAGTAATGAGGGTTAAGAATATTTTTTAATATCTAGATACGCTAAAATATACCATGGATTCCTTTGGGGCATAATTAGTTGTATTAGTTGTATTTGTAGCATATTAGTGAGCAAGACTATGACTTGAGTCATGTTTTGTAGATAGATGTTTTTTATTAATGTTTGTATGTTTCATTTTGTGGGGTTTTTCTCTCCTTGTGTGATATGATTAAGGGTCGAGGAGGGTTTGCTGAAAGGAACGCTGCCTGTGGTCGAATGATCTGTGATGTAGAAATTTCTGCTAAAGAATTAATTCGTTGCAAAAGTTACCATTTGTCTGAGCTGGTCCGTCAGATTTTGAAAATAGAAAGGGGAACAATTCTACCAGAGGAAATCAGAAATATGTACAGGTATGTTGCTCATTGGAGTTTTTAATCTCTCACTGGATTATATAAATTTTATACTTGCTTACTTGATTTGTCATGGAGATGCTGACTTAGCACACTGATACTTGAAAAGCTAAGTACTATCTTAACATGATTTTATAATGTTTTGAGCTGCTTGTGTATGGTGGCTTATTATGTGCAAATCAAATTGATTTGTGAGAACATTGGTGTAGATACACTAATAGGATATGCCAGCTTGAGTTTTGGGGTGGTTTTTCAATTACAAAAGCTTGCTATTTAATTCAGCAGCGTTGTGCTACACATACCACAGCTTATAGGTCTAAACTGCTGCAGAGTACAAAGGAGGCTGATTTTACTTTGCTAGGCCATGCCCCTTCTT
>WEKX01006613.1:0-55012 GCA_013390025.1 Pitta sordida
CTGCCGTGCTAACTGCCTCTAATCTTTCAGCGACCCTATTAGCCTACTCCTGTTTGCCGTGCTCCGAGGTCGCCGTGCTCCCAGGAGTTGAGTGCCTTTAAATGGGCAGAATCCGGAAGCCTGAAATCGCAAAAGCCTCGCGATTCGTCAGCTGCCGATCCCCGTGCTGCCTCCTCGGTGATTCAAAAAATGTTACCCTTAAGGACACATCCAAGATTTGGAACCAAGGTATCCGTTCATAGTCTAGATGAATTGTTTCTATCATTTATACCTGTGATTTCTCCTCCTGTATTCTAGTCTTTGCCTTTAAACCTTGGAAACCGGGCCAAGCCCGAAGAGCAAAAGATGACCCATTTGCCAGCAGCACTCTGACAAGGTGTCACAGTTTAATCTCATCTGGAAATTAAATTCCATGAAAATGCTCACCTTCCCCCACCCCCTCTGGTGAGAGGGAGAGAGGAAAAGAGGGATTATGAGCTGAGACAACAATTTACTGGAAACAGCAATGAGAAATAAACAGCAACAGTTCTAATGACAGCAGTTTGTAACAGGGTGATTACATGCAATATGCTCATGTAGTCTGATCGATCTGATCCTGTGCCACACAGTTTTCCAAGACAAAAGAACACCACAGCTCCCAGGCCCACCACACCCAGCACACCCATCATGCCCCCTTCCTTCCCCAGAATGAGACTCCCTGACTTCCGCACACACCACAGCCCTGCACTGGTGACGTGGGTGGTGTAGAACAACAACCTGGACACTCCCACACAGCTCCAGCCTCACTCCCCTCATGGCTATGGGAAGAAAATCAGCTCTGCCCTGGCAAAAATCAGGGCATAAGGGCAGCAACCAAGAGCAAAGCCTCTGAGATTCCCCTGCTCTAATCAAGACCAACCATTCCTGATGGTCTCAGAATTACATTCAACAACTGCAGCTAAGGAGGTCACTGCAGAACCTGCCCCCATCACTCACAGGGATCCACCAGGGACGGCAGCAGCACAAGCAGGGCTGCAGATCTTCCCTCTGCTGCTCCCCGGTCCTTCACTCACACCACAAATAAAGATGGGGGCAGTGACAGCTGCCATGTGAGACTGTTAGAAATGCCAGGGTATTACACAACTGCAGAGCTAATCTATGACAGGGATTCCCAGGGTAGTCCATGTGCTTCTGCTCCTCAGTTTACATTGCTTTATTCCTCTATACAGTTACCAGACTCTCAGCCTTTTGTTGCAGCACACGCAGACTGATCCATCATTTTATTAATAGCACGATTACAGTATAAATATTTTATTCCGTGGTGTAGGAGGTTTGATTATGCCTCAGTATTTTTGTGTGTTCATCTTTTTTAAATACAGATCTGTTAAGGCAAATGTGTCAGTTCTAGTTCTTTCAATATTTCCATTAATGCTCTCAGTACTTTTTTTGAATGTGGATTATTATTAATTCCAGGTCAATTTATTCAATTAATAAAATTCACACAGAACAATATAATTCTTTTCTAACAGGGTCATACAGAAGGATGCAGTAAGAATTTAATGCAAATGGGAATTAAGTCTTAAACAACAAAAGAGTTATAATTTTCCAGCTTTCTGCACTATGTCACACAACAGTACAGTCAGGATTTGTTAGGTGTCCTGGACAGTATTTTCTCATTTCAGTGTTTCACAGATAAACTTGCTCAAAGCCATTCTGCTCTCCTGGATTTAACAAGGACAAGAGATAACACCAGGCATGGAAAGCAGCTGAACTTTTCACATGGTAAAAAATTAACATATTGGGGTAACATGAATGCCTCCTTGCGTAAAAATGTGTCATTTCAGACAAAGCATGAAATAGAGTTAAAACAGGCAGCCACCACAGAATTGTATAGTTGTCAGGGCTATGTTCTGTTTGCAACCTTCCTGAAGCTTTAGTCAAAGTGGCTACATCACACTGACAGAGCTTTAAAGAAACCTCAGGTCCCCCAACTGAATGACAATGAAGAGTGTCCCAAACACCAATAGCCAATCTCTGCTATAAAGGGGATAGAGGATGCTAATAGTATGAAAGTCTGAGAAAAAATACCCATATGATGCAGGGCAGAGCAGAAGAAAATACAGCAAGATTTCAGACTTCCAGTGAAATTTTAGTTTGAAGAATTTTTCCTCTAACCAAACACAACGAAGCACTGCTGGATTGACCCAGCCCTGCCCCTACAAGCCATATGTGATACCCAAGGAAGGAAACATTTTGCTTTTTTTTTTACATTTTAGTGCCAATTCATGATTTTCATATAGGAGGTCATTTCAAGAAGATTCCCTGAAGAAAAAAACCCCAACTATCTTAGCACAACATACACACATGCCAAAAAACCAAAATCCGTTTAAATCTTTAATTTAATTACATGAAGCTCTCACCTTCCTGGTCTTTTCAGAAAATGGACAGGAGTAAATCCTGCCCTTGGCATGCAGCTGGAACACACAGCAGGCTGCAGCAGAAGAGCTGGACCCACCGAGAGCTGCAGGGACACTGCCACATGCTCACTGCAAGTACAACTTAGAGCTCGGTTGCCACGTCTGACCTGCAGCTTTTGACATTCATTTTTAAAAGTACATGGCAGCATTACTAGGCCAGTTGCTTTTACTTTCTGAATTCTAATTATAATGAGGACAAAATCATCAGGATAAAGTTATGATGGAAAAGAAGAATGAGAATTATGCCTGAAGACAAAGCATCCTGCAAACTCTCCCACACAATGGATCAATTTCCAACCACAAGTGTGCTGTAAGCCAAAGGAGCTGCTATCTGTAGTATAAAGACATGAGTTAATTCTAGTTAATGGCCTTGGTGGCCTCTGTTTCCAGTTACTTTCCATGATCTGTATTCAAAGTAATTCATTCAAAGGACTGATGAGAGCCAAGATTTTGTCTACAATGTCACCATTAAGAGTAGCAGAACTAGGGCCTGAAGCAAAACTTCCCACTGTTTCATTTTTTTCAGAGAATTTAAAATCCTTCTTCAAGGAACCAAATCTTTTACTTGATCACTGCTCTCTAAAATAGCAACTTTAGGCACTATCATGTCAGATAATGTCCATTAACAGCTTCAGAAAGATTACATCAAAATGGAAGAAACACTAGATTTGTTTTGAAGCAGCATTTTGAAAGACATACCTCATGTGTTAAAGCAGCCTGCTGTGTTAGCAGATATGTGCCATAGCCCCAGACAAGGCACTTAAGAAATGAAGACACAATGTGCTGCTTGAAATGTAGACTGTGCTGAAAGCTGCCTGGTTTGTCTTATAAGAAGCATTCTTACAGCATTTTCTGTTGGACCTGCTGAGTAAGAAAACGGTTTCAGACTTACTGAGTGGTGAATTTTAACTTTATCCTTTTTTCAGAAATGAGACCTGCAAATTCAGCTATGCAGAAGATATTGAACTGTGCCTTCTGCAGCTCAGCAGGCCAGCAAAATTCCTATCTTGGGCTCACCTACCACACGGTAAATGCACCAGCATGGCCCTGAGCTTTTTTCATCAAGACTGAAGCCAAGCAGCTGATCCTGTACATCCAGATCCTGTACATCCACAGCAATGGCAAGGATTGCAGTCCCAGGACTAGAGGTGACATGTCAATGTGTTGAGTCTGTCTGAGCTGGAGTTCAGTTCCCCACAGCAGTCCCCACAGTGCTGTGCTTTGCAGTGGGACCCACAAAGGTGCTGATAAATCACTGGTGTTTTGGCTCCTGCTGGGCAGGGCTGGCACAGAACCAGCACCATAACATCCCTGCCCCCAGTTCAGGGCAAGGACCTGGGCGGGGACACAGCAAGGCCAGCCCAGCCTGACCAAAGGGATATTCCAGCGGTCAGCTCAGATATAAACCCCAAGGAAATGAGGAGGAAGGGGGGGGGGGCATTCATTTATTAAAACGTTTGCCTTCCAGAGCAGCTGCTCCATATGCTCCACGTGCTGAAGTGGCTGGACATTGCTTTTAATGGGAAATGGAGAATAAACCTTGTTATTTTCCTCTTCTGTTATTCATGCACAGGCTTCCCCTTTTGCTTCAGTAAACTGCCTTACTTCAACCTACAAGTTGTTTTCCATTTTATTCTCTCTTCCCTGTCCAGCTGGGAAGGGCAGTGATAGAGGGGCTCAGTGGGCACCTGACATCCAGTGAAGGTCAACCCACTACAAATATTTACAACTTGATTCAGGAAAAGGTGTTAACTATCCATTTACCTTTAAAGGTCATAAATACCAAGAAGGGAGGGAACTGTGAAGATTTACAAACAAAAAAAAAATAATGTGATGAAGTTGTGCCAAAGGAAAGTGCAGGTCAGACCATAACTTTCATAGGCAAGCAAGGGTCACAATTAGACCCCCCGAATCTCACTGCTGGAGTACTCCATGTCTGAGTTAATGGAGATTTCGTGAAATACTGGCTGAAACTGGCACTTACTGATGCATTTCACTTAGATCATTTGCTCTCTGAGAGCAGTTTAAAAAGCTTACTCATCCCTTCTTGTCTTGTACCAGGCTGTGCTGGAAGGGCTTTGAAATATGGAAACATGAATGGAAACACTCAGTCTGCTACAGATGTCTGACCAAAAACCCAGGGAAGTGAAAGGCCTCATTCTATGCAATCTGGCACACACAATCTGTATCTGCAACGGGAGGAAATCTGAGTGTGCTGTTTGATCCTTGTCAATATGGATTAGTGGATGATGTGGGCCTGATAACAGTGATGCCTGATTTCTATGAATGTTGAATGAAAAGTGCACAAACGTGGTAACCAACCATATTTTACAGGGAACTGTAGTTGAGTGAACACCCGCAAGAAGACAGCAGAAAGGCAAAGGGATTTTGAATCCCAGGACCACCGAGGCATGTAATTTTCAGGCTCATTACTTCCCACAAGGGGGAACTGTGTAATGTCATTTAATTTCCTAGAATACCTACTTAAAAAGCAATGTTCACTGTAAAAAACCCCAACAACATTTAATGATTCAAACCAGAAAACAGAAACAGAAAGGTTTTAAATGACAAGGTGACAGAAGAGGGAAAACAACTAAATTTAATTTTCTCATCTCCAATAGCAAACTCAACAGGCAAACTTCCAACTCTTGTGTAATCAAACAAGAATCAATACAGGAGATGAAATTGTTTTTCCAGTTCTACTTGTAATCCACGCAGTTATTCTTGGTGACACATTTACCTTTAACCACCCCCTCCTCCCTCACCATACATTGATTAATTCTTAACTCATTAAAAAGAAAATTCCATTTTCTCCTCCCAAACCATTAGCTGGCCCCAACTCTCTAGAGGTGCTAATAACTTTCTGGTTGACTAAGTGCCATTCCACGATCTTGACTAAATATTAACAGGCTGTAAACTCAGAGTGAAAATACACTCCTGAATGAGGTAACCACTTCTAAGAGATACAGAGAAAGGCATCCAAAACATCTAGAAAAACTATTCAGATTTAGAAAATCATGTTTGGTTGTGATGACTGCATCACAGTGGTACTTTATTCACCTGCTAGAAAGTTTGTGGCTCTAACAAACCAGGAGAGATGCAATACCACAGACCTGCACAGGTCAAAATTACAAAGATCTGCACCCTGTGATAATATTGAGAAATGCTGAGTTACTGATGAGAAACTGGAACACACAAAAGGCAATACAGTGCCATGGGATGGGACAGAGTCATCCTTTCTTAAGGCCCTTCTGCCTAAAAAGAAAAAAAATGTAAATGCCTTGGATTGTGGGGTTGAAGTTAGCCGGAAGATAGTTGAAAGCAGGCAAGAGTAGCTGGTGTTGTACTTGTGTGAGCCTACCTGGAATAGAAAAATACCTCTGTTGTCTGAGATTTCAGACACTTTCCAGACACAAGATGCAGTACTTTGCTTGGTGTAAAATATTTCTCTTTTCACTGTCAAACATTTTCCCGGTAGCAAAATACTGCATGTATTGAGAGCAAAACTGGTGATCCAGACACTGACAGCTGCTTGTGTGGCACCACTGAATGTGTAACTATGCTCAGGGTTTTCAGGAAATAACAAGACTTGTAGCCTAAAACAGGATTTCTAGTCGCTCTGGCTCTCTTTCTGAGGCACCCCCAACCTGGAAGGTGTGTCAGAGGTAGTACTATGGGAGGGACACATGGGAAAAGGGTTGTAATGAATGATGTAATGTCTAGATATTATAGTATAAAACCATAGAACCTCTGGAATATGGTGTGCATACTTCGGAAATTATTCCTGTGCACCCAGCATGCTGTAAATAAAAATGTTTTACTTTCTAATACGCAAAAGGAAGTGTTAGAGGGTTCTTTCTGGCCTTTTAAGGAATCAGACTGAAGTAGAAAGTAGGTGGGCAGATGTTCCATTACTTTGGCATACAGGAGACAGTGGCATAGAAAACATTAAGTACACAGTGCTATTTTCTGACATTTTTGATAGTGACAATCTCAGACAACAAAGATGAAAAGAAGAGATGCTTGAAGAGACGCTTAAAGATATCTGAAATACAGAAATCCCTTTAAAAACAATACTGAGGCAGCTGGATTAGCAAATCCTACAAAATAAAAAGGCCACTCAATTACTGAGGGGAATGCACATTCTCTGTCTGAAAGGAAAGCACTAAACCAAAATGTGTAGCAGGGCTTGCATGCTCATTAAGTCTTGATATCATGAGATAAAGTCACACTAGGACATAAGGGGACAGTTCCATCCTCCTCAGAAGATTAGAAGTTATGCTGTGGACTAGATTGGTCTGTGGATCTGGCAAGAACTGAGCTGAGTCCATGTTCATACACATCTGTGCACTAAGACATTATTTAAAAGCCTGTGTGCTCCTCAATATGTACATGACTACCGAGCATTCAACTTCTACCTCAGGAAAGAAAAGTTTTGAAGAATACATGGTGAAATAGGATTCCAATAAAAAACTTCAATTTTACATAAATTACTTAACAGTGTCTTTTAGATACTTACTGCCAGAACCATATTGCTGGCTTCAGAAATGGGTGAGTTATCCAGAACGCCTGATGTACCACTTTCCATCATGGGTACAAGTCTCAGCAATACAGAGAAACAAGAAACTCAGGGACAATTCTTTTATCAGGATTTTTTTCTGACATGAGGGTCATGTTTTTAAGGGAAAATGAACACTGAGAATGAACCAAAACCAGAAATAATAAAAAAGGCCCTGTTCTTCCCCTCCACAGCCTCTTCTACCCATCCCTGCCTTCAGGGGGTTAGTCATTTGACTCCAGGTAAAAGTTTTGTTTCTCAGTCACTGAAGTGCAGCAGAAAACCAGGAGCAGCCTGAAATTTCCACTGTGTTTTTACTAAAGTAGGTCACTTTATATTTCAATTTAAGATTACAGGCTAAAATATTTCTGCTGTTCATGCCATGTCTGTGAATGTAGTACCAGTATGATTTTTCACCCAGGAAGTCCTCAGGGAGTGGGCTGGTATTTCAAGAGCCACAGTAGCTGAGCTTGCTTAGAAGATATTTAAGATACTCTGTTCTTCAGTATATAACTTTATATCAGTGCCTTCAAGACCATACCAGCTGAGCAACCAGTTTCATCAGTTAAAAAGAAGTTATATTTCAATTCCTTCAGAATCAGGGAAATCTGTATTTCTGAAGATGAGCACAATCAGGTCTCTAGTCATTACTGAAGGGAACTGGTCTAGTTGGTGTGGAGTTGGACTAGATGATCCTGAGGGTCCCTTCCAACTCGGAATAACCTGTGACCTGCAGTCTTAATCCGCTGGGGGTTAGGATTAATTTTGTTTTCAGGCAGAATATTTTTCTTTGCATATGATCATTGCCCTGAGGCAACAAAGACATACTCCAATATGTGGGGCTTACAGAAGATGTAGATTTTAAAAATGACATTCTAAAACCTGATGAAAACTTCCGTAGTGCTGAGTTCTGAGATATGTCAGGGCAAATGCTGGTTGTACAAAGACAACTTTTTCAAAAATATTCCCTTTTAACTTCTCTCCTAAACACTCAGCAACATTCCTCCAGCCAATAGAAGGATCATATGAGCTGAATATTAATTTTGGCTCAAGTGGATCTAAGTTTTTTTTTTTATTTTATATTTCTTTAAATGGGAGTTCCTTTCTAAAATGCTGCTTATAACTTAGGCTACATTAGACATAGTCTGGTCTCTGCCCAGCAAGGCAGGTCGGAGGGGAAGCCCCAGGAGTGAGATTCCTGCAATAACTGGGAACTATGAAAGACCCATGGATGGGATTTGTCGTTATCTCTCTTTGGGAACGTGTGTGTGAGGAGGGCTCTGTGTTTCCACTGCCTGCCAACCCCGTGCTCCATGCTGCCCTCGTGCTGACCGTGGATCCTCTGCTCCTCGCTCTCAGCTGCCCAGCCATCACCAGGAGAGAACTCGCCATCTGCAGAGAAGGACCCTAACCCCATTGCAGCCAACCATGCCCTGCCAGAGCTCTCTCACCACTATTCCAGCTGCCTTCTGGGGAACCTGAGGTTCCATCTTGCCAGTGCCTCTGTGTCAGCGGTACTGCTGTGTGTGGCTGTGGCACTGCCGGCCTGTCCACGCTCACCACCACCCCACATGGTGCATCACTATGGCCACCATCTTCCACCACCACCTTCTGGCTGTAACTGCACCAAAGACAGCCTAGTTCTCACTTTCCCAGGTAGGGAGAGTGATTTTTTTGGTGATATTTTAATATGTTATTGTCTTGTTCTGCTTTGCTCTCCATTTTTCGTTAAAACTATATTTGGCCTGAAAGTGTCATCATTTCAAAGTTACAGTAATTTGGAGGGAGGAGTTTTCCATTCAAGGAGGTCCTGCCTTCCTGGCAGACATTACCTTAAACCAATGCAGCATGACCAAAGCCATTTTGATCTTTCAGGAGAAAAAAATACATCCAGAAAGAGAAATATAACATATGTGAATCCAGTAACATGTTTTGCTAACCTGAAATCTCAGCTTTACTCTGGAAGTGAGGCACTCACTAGCATAGGAAAATACTCCCTTGATATTTCATCCTCAAAAGGGCAGTGATGATATAGTTATAAAGAACATGTGTCTCCTTTTCTCAGTTGATAAAAACCATCATAACATCAGTCAGCAGAAGGAGAAAGGGAAAAAGGAAAGAGGAAAGAGGAAAGGGGAAAAGCCAGGCATAACATTCATGTAATATTTAGCTGGCTGATCTAAATAGTATTTGAAATGAGATAACCAAATCCATAAAATTTAGAGTGGTACAGAACTAAGCAATTAATTTGAAAACAGTCAGTAGCTTTTAGAGTCTCTAGTTGAAATATGAAAAAAAATTGTATTTGGATACTGAACATGCACAAATGACTGGAGGGGAACATGTCTTGTGCACCATTTTCTGTATATTGATCACAAATATCGCTATATTGACATTACAGCAGCACTGATCTGAAGAGATACTACAATATGAGTGTAGGGAACTATTGTTGAAAGATTTTTGTTGCTGGTATATTTACAGGAACCATAGATTAGACAACAGAATCTTTCATAGTATGGACTTCTAAAGAAGTCACAGTTTAATTTAAACAGACGACACTAAGATTTGGCAGAAGGTGACTATAATAGTTTCTAGAGATAATGGGAGAAGAAAAAGGAAGAAAACTTCAAAGAAAATAATTTTCAATCCTGTCACAATAAACATGACACCGTCTAAATGGAGCCTGCTCACTCCAATGCTTGGAAGGTTGCAAAGGGAAGAGGTTTCTTACTGCCAGCAGTAGTGCCACAGAGCATGGATCAGGTGAGAAGCAAAGCATGCGAGTTCAACAGCTGCACTACACTGACTTCTAGCAAAGCCCTACTGCCAGGTGATTAATAAAAGGTAATTGGTTGTGAACGATCAACAAAGCAAGCTTTTCAGAGTGTGACCCACTAACACAGCCCTATTCAAGAGCAGACACTACATTTTTTATATCTGGCAGTCTCTCATAACTAGAGAACCCATTTAAATGATCAATGAAAAAAATAGTATAAAAAGCTGTATTGCCCTCTAAAATGTCACTGATGTGAATATTTCATATTGTCCCCACTCAGCCTTGGTTTAAAGATGGACCAAAGAGAGATCAGCCTGCATAATAATTCCCAGTGCACATATTTTTCCTGTGGCATTCACAGCTGCTTTGCATTGCATCTACATAACCATAGCAGTCTGCAGCTGCATTATCCATTCCATTTTAATTTTAATTTACAGTATTAGAGCTCAAAAGTAAAGACAACACTCTGACCTTGTTATTAGGCTGAGACAGCTGACAAAGGCTTACTTTGTTCACGCACATTCCTGAAGTGTACAGTTCAAACAGACCAATCCAGACTTACCTGAAAGAAAACAACAAACAGATGTGGGGTTACAACTTTAAACAAATCTCTCAAATTTAAAATTTAAACAATCTCTCAAATTATTTATTTAATTGCAGTTTTTCCTAGTCCTTAAATAATTAAAAGAGCTTTTTTCCATCCTGATAATTTAATTACAAAATGTTGCAATGACATCACAAAATATATCTGTTGCCTTTCTTCATATTACGAAGTACTGTTTTGTCAGCTCATTGAATCTTGTCCTCCACCCCCATATTTCCCTTCCCCTGCTGCTTTATAACACAGTGGGGTATTTCAGCTCAGATGGACAGAGCGCGGTGCCCGTGGCTCCAGAGCTGTGGGTTCAATCCCTGGATGGGCATTTGCTTGGGAGTTGGACTCAAGGATCCTTGTGGGTCCCTTCCAATTCGGAATATCCTGTGAACCTGTGACTTAGGCCCCACAACACAGGATGCCTCTTCATCAATCCCCAGGGCAGTACTGCCATGAATGACTGTCCCTCATGCAGGGTCTCCACTCTAGGCTACAGGTCATACTTAAGGCAGCAACTTAATGCAGTTGTTTGCGGCAGTGTTGGCATTGAATGATAAGCAATTTACTAATAAAGACAATTCTGTAAGAGTCCACGATACTTGACATTACTTTGTCCATCTTCCACTGAAAATACTGTTTCACACTGTTCCCTTATGCACTTCCAGGATATTTTTCTATCATTAAAGTCTACAGAAATTATAAGATGCAGCGTGGCACTGACATGCCAACAAGTATTTCACATGAGGTTGCTGACACTGCAGAGGAGACAGTCTGTAGGTTATTTTTCTCATAATATAAAAATTAAAATATTATCTGCCATTTCCTGTAAAGCAGAGTGTTGACATTATATTATTCAATAATAATTTAATGGCCTTTCTCCAAAGGAAATATAAATATTATAACCTCAACAAGAATCCAGCAGCATCTCCCTGGACTATGATCTGTGTAACTTCTCACCTGCTTTCACAGTATGTGTGTGAGGCCATGTAAGAGCTGAAATGTTTACACAAGTTATATACACATATACACACAGTAGAATTAAAAATAAATGCCTTCACTGTTACACAGAACCTGGCTATAGAAGGTTCTGCCCATGTTGTCTGGACAAATAACCGAGCAATAACTGTGCCGTAGTAAGAAGACGGGAGATGGAATATTTTTTTAACCAGATGGACATTAAATTCTAAATATGCTTCCATCTCTAGGGTCTCCAGCACAGGAAAGACATGGATCTATTGGAGGAAGTCCGGAGGAAGCCACCAAGAGGATCAGAGGGATGGAATATCTCTGCTATGAGGAAAGGCTGAGAGGATTGGGATTGTTCAGCCTGGAGAAGAGAAGCTTTGGGGTGACCTAATTGTGGCCTTCCAGTACAGGAAGGGAAACAACAAGAAAGATGGAGATAGACTATTTATGAGAGCATATAGTGACAGAACAAGAGGGAAGTTTCTTCACACTGATAGAGGACAGGGTTAGACATTAGGAAAACATTCTTTACTATAAAAGTGGTGAGGCCTTGGCACTGGTTACCCAGAGAAGCTGTGGCTGCCCTGGCCCTGGAAGTGTCCAAGGCTAGGGTGGATGGGGCTTGGAGCAACGTGGGATAGTGGAAGGTGTGTCTGCCCATGATAGGGGATGGAAGTAGATGAACTTCCAACCTAAGCCATTCTATAATTCTATGGAAAATGACATCTGGATCAGCTGTTATGAAAAATGAAATACAGTCAGCCCTCTTCTACTTTCTGTCCCCAAGATAATGACTTCACATCTTAGGAGCATGATTTTTCGGCGATTAAGGAGGCCTGTTTTGGGACTGTGGATGCGCAACCTGACACACATGAATATTCAAAGTAGGCAGTCATGAATATCCAAATTTCCCCCTCCCGCACAGACACCTGGGGTGGCCACGCTGCCGCGGCAATCCAGGGTGGGTGGTCGCACCGTGGCAGCTGCGGCAGAGCCAAGCCGGGCATGCACCGCTCCCACAGCACCTCGGCTCGAGTGCCGCCTACCCCGCTCCCCTCGCTTGGCTCCGAGAGAGGAGACTTTGTGCAGTTATGAAAGATTTACACGCTCTCAGATTAGACGAGGTGTCCAAGGCTTTCTCAGGGTAGAGGTCTACCCCGAGTATGGAGAGACCAGGTCTACCCACCCAGAGAGACACTGAGACAGTGGTGCAAGAGACTCCCCACATCCATGTCCCTGCCTGAGTGGAAAAGGGTTTTTTCCCAGTGTGGGGTGGTCGAGGGTACCAGGAAGCACTGACACGAACACGGATACACAGCAGGGCAGTGCCAATGCAGCGCCGGAGTACCGCATGAGAGTGTGAGGGAAATTTGCATATTTATGAGCTGCCATTCTACATGGAAGGAGGGCGCCATGGATAAGGGCAAGACCCGTGGTACTGTGGTATAGGAGACCTGACTATATATCTATTCTAAATACGTGTATGTATGTATATATATATATCTATATATCTATATATAAAATTCAGAAAGCACTGGAAATGCTCTCCTAATGTGATACAAAACTTTCTTACCATTTAGTTAATGAGATACATCTATCAACTTATAAAAATATATTTGCAAGCTATCATAAGTATCTTAGATAATCAATGTCTCAGAGCTGCCAAATCCAGGTGTAAATCCTATGCACTACAACACAGGAATTCCATATCCTTGAGGCCTCAGCACATGAGGAGCTGGAAGGGAAATGGTTCCTTTTACTGCCCAACACCAAGCTCCTCAGGTGCAGAAGCACTGATCAGCACTGACTAGCCACACACTTCTCACCTGGTTTGGGTCACTCTAACTCACCAAAACCACCATCTCGGGCTCCACTCGTGATGAGAACAACACTACTCTGGCTTGAGAGTTGTACTGAGATAGTCAGCTTACGGATGGATGAGAAAAAAATTTATCTTATTCTTTTGCTGTCCTTAGACATCAATTCAGTTTAATTGGGTTTTCATTGTCAGGTTTTGGTAGTGAGGGGGATATAAGGGTGACTTGTGTGAGAAGCCTCCTCCATATCCAGAAGGGCCAATTCTTGCCAGCTCCAGTATGAACCCACTGCCGGGCAAGGCTATCCTCTGGGATAGCATATTTACAGTGGAGACACCAAGGGCAGTGCAGGAGGAGAGGCAGGAGGCACTCCAGGTGCTGGAGGTGAGGCTCCCCTGTAGCCTCTGGTGAAGACCATGGTGAAGCAGCTGTGCCCCTGCAGCCCACAGAGGATCATGAGGGTGCTGAGATCCACCTGCAGCCCATGGAGAAGCCCACGCCAGAGCAGGTGGATGCTGGAAGTAGGCTGTGACTTGTGGGAGGCCTGTGCTGGAATAGGGTCCTGGAACAGAGGAGACAGAAGCCCACACTGGAGTGAATTTTCTTAGTAGGACATGTGGCCCTGTGGAGGATCATACTGGAGCAGCCTGTGCCTGAAAAACTACATTCTGTGGAAAAGTGACCCCACATTGCAGTAGATCATGAAGGAATGTCTCTCGTGGGAGGGACCACACATTAGAGCAGAGGAAGGACTCCAACTCCTCTCCCTGAGTAGTAGCAGGAAAAACTTGTGATGAACTGACCCCCATTCCCATCTCCCTGTGCCACTGGGAGAGGGGGGTGGGAGGAGGAGGTAGAACTTGGGAAGGAGGGAGGAGTACGGTCAAGTGTTTTTTAATATTTATTTTACTTTTCATTATCCTGCTCTGACATTGTTAGAATCAATTTTTTATTCAATTAATAGCCCCAATTTGCGTCTGTTTTGCCCATGGTGGGGATCAGTGAGTGATCTCTTCCTTCTTTATCTCATCTTGAGAACCCTTCATTGTATTTCACTCTTCTGTCCAGTTACAGAGAGCAGTGATAGAGAAGTTTTGGGGGGTACCTGGTGTCCAGTCAGGGTCAACCTTACACAGTCCACTTTAACATTCTGCCACCTTCAAGAAGTGACTGGGAATGGCCCATTGGAGTATGGTCTGTCTGACAAGTTCCTGGGGGCAGATTCGTGACAGGGGTCACCACTGGACACCCCAACCACAGGACACTCCAAACCACATGAGGTACAGTAAACACTGCTGAAGTACCTGATAGGAATAAGTAAAATAAGTAAGTGGGAAGGAATACCTAACAATAAGCCTAAAAAGGCTCTTATCCCCACCTAGTGGCACTGATACTATTGTCAGGAGGCAAACACAAGAGACACAAGTCAGCCTGTACTTGAAAATGGGATTGTCTCCAAATTCCGTTTCCATCCTGCTGTAACAGCACCAGGCTGATGGGTGTCCAGTGCTGCAGGTCAATGCAGATTCAGTGTAAATACCCATTGATTCTCAAATGCAACGATGGGCTCAGCAGGCTATGAAGTAGAAACTCACCATTGCAGCTCTCACCATTTCACCCACCCCTGTCCCAGGCTGCGGGGGTTGCCAGCCTGTACCTTGTGGATGGGTTAACATCAGGTGCTGGGGGGATCCTGCTGCCACCTGCTGTCACCGTGTCACACACAAAGACAGGAGTCGTGCACACCATGCCCTGGCAGCACAGAAAGGCTGGGAATGAGAATTGGTGAGGAAAGAGAAAAATGGTGATACAGTTGGGTCTCCAATACCAAGGTACCACAGGTCTTGCCCCCTACCCATTAAGCCCTCCACGCGCATAGAATGGCAGGTCATAAATATGCAAATTTGCCCCGCACCCTCACACGGTCCCCCGGCGCTGTGTCAGCACTGCCCTGCTGTGTCGGTGTTCATGTTGGTTCTTCTCAGCTCCCGCAGCCACCCCACACCGGGAGAAACAACTTTTCCACTTGGCCGGGGACACTGGTGCAGGGGAACCGCCCACGTTGCTGTCCTGGTGTCTCTCTGGGTGGGTAGACCTGGTCGCTCCACACTCAGGGTAGGTGTCTACCCCAAGAAAGTCTCAGACACCATGTCTAACCTGAGAGTGTGTAAATCTTTCATAACTGCACGAAGGCTCCTCACTTGGAGCCGAGCCGAGGGGAGCAGGGTGGGCAGCACTCAAGCTGAGCCCCTGCGGGAGCGGTGTGTGCCCAGCAAGGCTCTGACATGGCTGGCCCAGGGTGGGTGCCCAGCTCGGCTCACCACTGTGCCGGAATGGCACAGGTGCCTGGCCCGAGGGGGGGGAGTTTGCATATTCATGAGTGCCTACTTTGAATACTCACTCATGCATGTCCGGTCATGCATGTACAATCCCAAAATGGGCCCTTAATTGCTGAAAAATCACCCCACTAAGATGTGAAGCCACAATATAGGGGGCACGAAGTAGAAGAGGGACGACTGTGACTGCACAAATATAGGTTTACCTCTCTGAGGAATTCTCCTCCTTTACTGCTGCATAAACGACCCCAGTTTGTGCTTTACTGGCTTAACAATCAAAGAGACTATTAGGACAACCCTACATCATGTTGCTGCACAGATAAACACTGGTCTTTGTATGTGCAGTCCTTGAGAAACCTTCTCTTTCTTCCCACAGAAACTTGCANAATACTCACTCATGCATGTCCGGTCATGCATGTACAATCCCAAAATGGGCCCTTAATTGCTGAAAAATCACCCCACTAAGATGTGAAGCCACAATATAGGGGGCACGAAGTAGAAGAGGGACGACTGTGACTGCACAAATATAGGTTTACCTCTCTGAGGAATTCTCCTCCTTTACTGCTGCATAAACGACCCCAGTTTGTGCTTTACTGGCTTAACAATCAAAGAGACTATTAGGACAACCCTACATCATGTTGCTGCACAGATAAACACTGGTCTTTGTATGTGCAGTCCTTGAGAAACCTTCTCTTTCTTCCCACAGAAACTTGCACATGTACAATCCTCAATACAGACATGTCAGCAATTATGCCTCAGTGGATGACGGCAGAGAGAAACATGAGATGGGCTTCAAACACAGGCACTGAGCAGAGGAGCACCTCTGCACCTCCCAGAGCACTAGCAGGGGCATCCCACTCACCCAGGGGCAAGGACAGCCTGTTTCCTCAGTCCAGCCCAGGTGACACCAGTTGTCTGTGCCCCACAGGGCCTCATTGGAGGGTGCTCTGCCCCTGCTCAGGGCTGGGCAGCAGTGAGCTTGGCATAGTTACAACAGGCAGAAGCCAGAGAGAGGGATGTGGAAGCCAGAGCCAAAGAAGCAGCAAGTAGGAGCATCCAAGGACTCCCTCTTTTTGTTGGGGTTTTTTTGTTTATTTGTTTATATTTATTTCCCCAGACCCCAGCAAATGAAATTCTGATAATTGCAGGAAAAGCTAAAAGGCAGAGAGTTCAGACACACATAGTTCTGCATGCCATCAAGCTGAAGCAGCCAAAGCTCCCTGTGGCCCAGGAAGATGCCAGCTTCAGCCATGAGCATCTTTTAAGGCTTGTTTCATACCACAGCCTTGCCATGCTCAAAGTCAAACCATTTTTAACTTTCATTTAAATGAAGTCAATACAGTCATAAGCATTCCATCTTATTTGCATTATTGAATTTCTACCCTTAAATGTAACAACAGGCAATGAGTTGCTGAGAAGTGATAAGAATATAACCGTGCCTGTCCCAACCACAGGACATCTCCTGCACCATGCTGGTCTCTGGGAGTAGCAGGATATAAGCCCCATCTGGTGAGTATGGAAGGGAGAGGTCACAGAGGAGAAACAACTGGGCGATAAGAAGGGTACAGTGGAGAGTGCACTGACATGTTACAAGTGTTGGTTGATGTGGATATATACTGGATCAGGCTGCCAAGAGACAAAAGGATAGTTCTTGAAGTGTGCCCAGGTGGCTCAGAGGGCCAATGGCTTCCTGGCCTGGATCAGGAACAGTGTGGTCAGTCGGACCAGGGAAGTTCTCCTTCCCATGTACTCAGCGCTGGTCAGACACATCTTGAGTGCTGTGTGCAGTTCTGGGCTCCCCAGTTTAAGAAGGATGTTGAGCTGCTTGAGAGGGTCCAGAGAAGGGCGACAAGGATAGGGAAAGGACTGGAGAACAAGCCCTATGGGGAGTGACAGCGGGAGCGAGGGTTGTTCAGCCTGGAGAAGAGGAGGCTCAGAGGTGACCTCATTGCTGGTTACAACTACCTGAGGGGAGGTTGCAGTTGGGTGGGTGTGAATCTCTTCTCTCAGGCACCAGAACAAGAGCACATGCCCTAAGCTACGCCAGGGGAGGTTTAGGTTGGATGTTAGGAAGAGTTTTTTCACAGAGAGAGTGATTGCACATTGGAATGGTCTGCCCAGGGAGGTGGTGGAGTCGTCATCCCTGAAGGTGTTTAAGAGAAGACTCTATGAGGAGCTCAGTGCCATGGCATGGATGGTGGGAGGCTTGGATGGATGGAGCGTGGTGCCCGTGGCTCCAGGGTTGTGGGCCTGATCCCTGGGTGGGCGTTTGCCAGGGAGTTGGACTCGATGATCCTGAGGGTCCCTTCCAACTCAGAATAACCTGTGAACCTGTGAAAATGTGGATGTAGGAAGAAGAGAGATCATTTGTGCCAGCAGCTGGCAGCACTCTTAAGGTCCCTTTATAGCTTTTGCTCTATGTCTTCTTTTGTCTAGCACATCCAAATCAAGACCATTGAAAACACCCCCTGGCTCCTTCCTAAGGAGTATCTTAAAGAATGTTATTCTCTTCTTTCAGGAGAGCAGAAGATTGATAAGGATATGTAAGATTTATAAGGATTTAAAACCATTACCTTAGACAGCGATACACAGTAATTTGATATTTTAGTACCCACAAAGGTATATGCAAAGTATGCTTGGCCATTGCCACAGGCTGGCCTAGTGCCAGCTGCTGTCACCTGAAAAAGAAGCAGATACCACCCAGACAGTCCATCCCAGGGAGCTTTGTCAGTGTATGATGTAGCACAGGGATCCACAATTTATCTTACAACTACCACTGGAATTCCTCTTTGATAGCAGTTACTGAACAAATTATTGATCCAGAATCCCCAGATACTCTTTGTCTGTCTGATGTAAGTTCCAAGTAAGGCAGTAAAGATCATCCTTCCCAAATCTTAAAGCACCTCCTTCCATGCCTGACTCCTTTGTAATTAACTACTCACAGCTTCCAGGAAATTTGGAAAATTTCATTCATGCCTAATCACTAACACAGTCAAACATCCTTAGCTTTGAAGGCACTCTGCGGAGCAGAAATGAATTACAGAACTGTCCTGAAATCCAAGGACTGCTCAATTTAACAGGCATAAATGATATGGTGAACACACAGTTCATCTCAGCATTACTGACAGCTCACTACAACAAAGAGAAGTGCTGCAAATGCTCCAGGGTGGGTTTTATTCTGCATCAGTAACTCCATTCATTCATTAACTTGTTAACTCCATTCATTCAGAAAAAACGTTCAGGCATATGGGTATTCCTGTCTCTATCCCAAGGGCTCAAGGTTACACTTTTGGTTCCAGCACATGAGTATTACTGATTTGAGAACTGTCTGTTGATGCTGCAATGATTGATAACAGAAAACAGAGTAAAAGCAAGATCTTCCTAAAAATGAGTGGTTAAATTCCATGAGCTACACCCCTTGTAACTATCAGGGCAAAACATTTTGCAGACTACTCATCAGCAACTCAGCCCATTCCAGCAAAACCATACAGCTCCCAGATTTTTGGTTTTAAAGGATGCCCTTAATACTGATTTTATTCCACTAACTCAACGTATGAACCAATTCTTTTCATTATCTGCCAATAATTTACAACCAGTAGAAGCACAAGTTACTGGAGACTGCAGTCCCTGGAAATGTTTTTTCACCTTTTCCTTACCCCAGGGAAGCTCATCTGCCTTGGACTGAGTCAGTGGACAGGGGCAGAGGAGGAGGGACTACACCAAAGGCAATTCCCTACAAACCCAATGAAATCCATGTAATTAAACTGTGCCAGCAGTATCATTTCAGCATCCACATCACAACATCAACATGCAGTATCAAACGCTTCCTAAAAGCAGGAAGATGCATCTGGGGATCTCTGGAGATGGGGGTCCCTCAGGTTTTTGGCTGTTCCAAAGAACAAGAGGGGCAGGGCCAGAGCTATAAGTCCAGCTTTTCTTTTACTCTAGTCCTTCTCTCACAATATAGATGGCAACAATTGCTTTTACAGGAGACACAAACCATAAGACTTTCTTTCACAAATTTTAAAGGTGAATTTTTTCTAATCACTCTCAGATATTTTTGACAATCTGCAACTGAAGAGACTCCACTCACAGAGAAAAGAAACAAAAACTAGTTATCTGATGATTTTTGTGTTGTTTTGTAAAACAAAAATTATTTATATCACATTATTTTATATTGTTATGAATGTATAACATTTATTTGTAGTATTCTTATAATATTTATAAAACTCCCCAGAAAAAAAACCCAAAATAACTGCCCCCTAACCCCTCCCCTCCCTGATTTTTTCTTTTACCCGTATACCAAGCACAGCCCCATTCATGCTTCTGAAAGACTGGGACATTGTCCACTGAATACATTGCTCCCTTGGTTTTGTGTGATGGTTAAAAAAGACTTAATAAGCAGTCTGAGATTTCTTACCACCAGTTTCTCATTTCCTGTGTTATCACAGGCTGTTGACACAGCAGCTGATAATCTTAACTGACTGAGAGAACTATTTTTATAGAGAGACTTACAGGAACTAACTTATCTCCAGTGAATTCATTTCCACTTTGTATTTTCTACAATCCCAAAGGCCTTTCCCATTTCACACTCTTGGGCAGCTCAGATGCTGTAAAATGTTCTTTCATAAGAGTATCAAAGTGAGAAAAAATACTTTCTTGTAAAAAACTCCTCTTGGGTACATAGATGTTCAAAGTTCAGGAGTCTGCAGTAAACAAGAAGTTTCTGGGGGTTTAATTTCCTTTTTTTAGGTTGTGTTACTGTGCAGTAGCTGAATCATTCACTTATTTACGTGGCTGATGTCAGTAAGATCACTTTACAAGGCACTGCAGGCACAATCCAAGAGACCAAAGACCAAGGCCTTCCTGGTGCTCCTCACTCATGACTAGGTGTAAGGCACCTGGTGTCCCTCCTCTTGTGGCCCCCACAGCAGCCTCACCCATGGCACTGAGCTGAGGGCACATGGACACTGTCCAGCCAAGCTGCCCTTGATCATCAGGCTCCCTTGGGTTTCACCTCCAGGTGTATCTACTTGTTTCTCCAGAGAAGGAGGGCGTTACAGTGATCAGTAAAAGTTCTGCCTTTTGCAATGGGTCTCAGCAGATTCTTTCTGGTCTAATGATGTCATTAAGAAGCAACCCAGTGACTCCATGTTTCCCAGCTTCGTTAGAAGTTTTTCTCCTCTTGCACATGCAGAAGCCAGCCCAAGTTTTAAAAAAGATCACTCCATATGATCAAGAATGGGTGAGGACTCTAGCTAAACTGAGGTCTCTGTGGCTTGTGTGGGAGCAAGAAATGAAGTGGTTTTATCTGAGTTCATTGACCACTTTATCATCTCGGCAGAGGTGTTGCTCTCAGAGAAGAAGAGCACCCTCTGTGGATGATTTCCTCTCTGTCAGAAAGAAAAAAGTTAGTAGTGGACTAAAAGTACACTTTTCTTTATGGATAGAATGCATTATCTGAATCTGCTGGAGTGAATCACAGGCTGCTAAGTGCTCTTGGCATCCCTATCCGTTGGTACAGCTCCATGCTTGAATTACGGTGTTTTGCACTGGCAACCATGGGTGGGGGGACTGGAATGGGGAACTAGTCACAGTAGAAAATCAGCACTCTGAGACACAATCATCTCTCACACATTTTGGGGAACGTGCATCAAAATACTGGTCTCAGTGGGAGGCATTTCTATTTTTCTGCATTCAAAGCAAGCTATCTCACAGTATGCAGAGCCTTTTGCATAAGTCCAACAAAATTTTAAATGCAAATACCTGAAATAAGATTTATATAAAATAGAAGCCCAGGAATTTGAAAGTTGAATATCTCTGAAACAGGAAGAGCTAAATATATATATCTGTATACAACTTTTAAACTTAAAATCTTGTTTCAGGTGCTATGCATAGATTGACACCCCTCCATTCTGGTAAGGCATTTTATACAAAGCCGGTGATAACTCGTAGCACTCATTAAGAACTGTCATTTCCTATTAAGGATGAAGTAGTCAAAATAACTATAATTTTAGTGTGCTCCTTCTAAATTGTTCTGTGAGGTCTGTGGGAGGTAAGCTATGCCTATGCTGATTCCAGATCAATATTTACATGGGGAAAAGGACCTTTGAGATTGGAGGGAAAAAATATACTTTATCCCTTCTCAGGGTTTGTCTGAGTCAACTCATTTTTGTAGAATTAGAGATATACATTACTAAAACAAATGCAGGAGAATCATTCCCTGTGGTAGTCAAATACAAAAATCAGTGCTAGTGCTTCCCACTTCAAGCAGGCCAGTGCACAGATGCACATCCAGAAATCCTCTCGAACCCAAGGCTGCCAGCCACACACCTCTGCCACACACCACAGAGTGCAGAAGTTGTCTCCTGACTTTCTAAAGGCCTGGGAGCACTCAATCCCTGCACTGAGGGGTCTTTCCTCTTCTCAGAATCCCAAAACATGAGCTCCTGAAGCAGCCTGTGTGGTTGAGTGGGCACCAATCCTGCTGCCTTCGGGATATTGGGAAGCAACGTGCCATTGTCCTGAGTTCTGCATGAGCAGTCAAAGGCATCAACTTTAAGCATCACAGCCATCACAAAAGAGCTCTCCCACTGCTTCAAAATCAACCTTAATCCAAGTCAGTTATCTTAAAAATATTTCATCTGTATTTAAACCACACACAATAGACATAATTAGGGAAAAGCTCACAGGACCCAAAAAGGAAAGAAAATTAACACCTAAGCTATACACAGTCTCACACTCAGAGCCCTGCCCCTCTCTCTCTCTCATTTGTCAGCCCCAGGGCTGTAAGCACTTATGGCACCCTGGGCTCTGGGATCATTCAGTTCCGTACTTCATCCCTTCTCAGGGTTTGTCTGAGCCATCACCAAAAATGTCCCAGGTTCCTGAGCCTCCTCCTCTACAACATAAAGTGGTTTCAATACACCTCCCTCCACAAAGACTGTCCTTCCGTTTTCAGAAATAGGAATGTCCTTTTGGCTGACATTCACCAAGTGCAGGAGTCCCCACCTGCTAATATGTTCCTACTACATCAAGTAATTTCTTACTCGTTCTGTGAGGCAACAGGTAAGTCACTGCAGAAACCTTTCCACTGAATTTATACTTTGCATCTACATGTAAATTGAAACCATATTTGTCATTTAATATATGCAGCGTTCAATACATGCAGCTTGTTGCCAGCTCTTGATTGAGATGAGACAGTGGCAATCAACATCTCTGGGAGGAAATGGATTTAGGATAACCCATCAGGTCCTTCACTACCATTTACATGTGAATGCAAAACACACTGCCTATCAGCAATCATCTTCCCAGTTCAAGTTTTTTTGATGTTGTCCTTTAGAAAGTGTTCTCTGTTCTGCTTTCATAGAATCATGGAATGTTAAGGGGTTGGAATGGACCTTAAAGGTCATCTAGTCCCAACTTCCCCTGTCATGGGCAAGGAGGCCTCCCACTAGACTAGGTTGCTCAAGGCCTTATCCAACCTGATGTTGAGAACAAACAGGGTTGGGGCATACACAACCTCCCTGAGGGACCTGTGCCAGTGTCTCACCACCTTCAGAGTAAAGAATTTCTTCCTAATATCTAATCTAACCCTTCTCCCTTTCAGATCGTATTCATTCACCCTTGTTCCATCACTACAGTTACTGATGAAGAGTCCCTCTCTGGCTTCCCTGTAACCCCTTCAGGTACTGGAAGGTTGCTCCGAGGTCTCCACTCAACCTTCTGTTCTCCAGAAAATAGCCCCAACCTCTTCAGCCTGTCTTTGTAAAAGAGGTGCTCCAGTCCTCTTATCAACTTCATGGCCTCTTCTGGACTTGCTCCAATTTCATTCTCATGTTGAGGGCACAAGAACTAGATGTAGTGCTCCAGGTGGGGACTCACAAGAAGAGAGTAGAGGGGGAGAATCAGCTCCTTCGACTTGCTGACCACATTCCTTTGTATACAGCCCACAATTCCATTGGCTTTCTGGGGGGTGAGTGCCCATTGATGGCTCCTGGTGAGTTTTTCATCAACCATCACCCCCAAGTCTTTCCCTGAAAGGTTGCTCTCAGTCTCTTCTCCGCTCAGCCTGTAGGTGTGCCTAGGATTGCCATGACCCAAGTGTGGGACCTTGCACTTTGTTGAACTTCATGAGGTTTCCACTGGTCCACCTCTCAAGCCTGTCAAAGTCTCTCTAAATCCATCCGTTCCCTCCAATATGCGACTGCACCACACAACTTGGTGTCATCAGCAAACGAACTGCAGGAGCCTCAATCTCATTGTCCATGTCAGCGACAAAGAAGTTGAACAACATAAACTACAGAATTGCTGAGGGGCACCATTCATCACTGATTTCCATGTGCAAAATGAGCCATTGACCACAACTCTGTCTGCAGCCATCCAGCCAGTTCTTTATCCACTGAGTGCTCCATCCATCAAATCCATGTCTCTCCAATTTAGACACAAGCATGTCATGCGGGACAGCATCAAATGTTTTGTGTAAATCCAGGTAGATGATATCAATTCCCCTGCCTCCTTTGATCAGTGTTGCAACCCTGTCATAGAAGATGACCAAATTTGTCACTCATGATTTCTGCATTGTAAAGCCATATGACTGTTGCTAATCATGTCTTTGTTTTCCATGTGCTTTACTATAATTCCCAGGAGAATCTGCTCAATGATCTTCTTTGACACAGAGGCTAGACTGAATAGTATGCAGTTCATTGTCTTCCATTTTCCCCTTTTTAAAAAGGGAAATTTTTTAAAATTTCCCTTTTTCCAGTAACTGGGGACTTACCTGGCTGCCACAATTTTTCATAAATGGGAGATAGTTGCTTAGCAAGTTCATCTGCCAGCTCCCTTATGACCTGTGAGCGACCCTCAGCAGGTCCCATGGCCTTGTGCACCTTCAGGTTCCTTAGATGGTCTTGAACCTGTTCCTCTCCTACAGTGGGCTCAGGGTTTTCATTTTCCCAGTTGTTGCATTTGCCTTTCTTGACTTGGGCGGTGTAGCTTGAGCACTTGCCTTGAAGAATGAGGCATTAACCCTTAACCTTCACCTGGGTCTTCATCCTTCATCCTTCCCCAGGCAGAGCTCCAGACGCTCCAGCCCATCCTTGACACAGAGGGTTACACTCTCTCCTCATGTCCCTCTCCTGTCTTTCCCCAAAAGCCTAAAACCTTCCAGTCCAATGTCTTCACCATGTCTCCGTGATGCAAATGATATCAGATCCATGCAGGTGTATGCATGTCTCTAATTCCTCTTGTTTGTTCTCCATACTCTGCATGTTTGTGTAGAGGCATCTGAACCAGGCCCTGGATAAAGCTGACCCACTGAGTGTCTGGGATACCTTTGCACTGATCGGGGCATCCTTTACAGGTGTTGGCATCCAAGTGCCAGGATTGGGTTGGATAAGTGCCCTCCTCCAACAAATCTAGTTTAAATTGCCCTTCACTTGTCTGGTAAGCCCCTGGCCAAAGATACTTACTCTCTTCTTTGTCAGATGGACCCCATCAGCTCCCAGTAGACCAGATTTCGCAAAATGAGTCCCATGGCCTGAATAACCAAAACCCTGACTTACTGCACCATTACTGCAAAAATCTGATGACCTGCCAGATTTATCTGGCCATTTCACATGGCCTGGGTCTAATTAGTCAGAGGTGACTACCTGGACTCAGTCAGTCAGTCAGTCTCCTGCTCTCCAAAGTAACAAGTAAAAGGACAAGAGGAAATGGCCTCAAGTTGCACCAGGTAAGGTTTATATTCGATATTGGGAAAAACTTTTCCAGTAAGTGTGGTCAGGCATTGGAACAGGCTGTCCAGGGAAGGGATGGAGTCACCATGCCTGGGGACATGGTTTACTGGCAGCCTTGCCAGTGCTAGGTTAATGGTTGGACTCAATGGTCTTAAAGTTCTTTTCCAACCCCAAAGATTTTATGATTCTTTTCAGCCACATGTACTCCATGTAGTGACAGTGAGCCTGTGATTCCCTTTCATGAGCCACTCTGTGGAGAGCCAGGCTGGAATGGGAAGTGTTGCCGAAATAATTCTCTAATGCTGTGAATGGTACTACAAGCTACCCACATTATTGAGTTAAATTAATTTTTGCTGTACTTGAGCTGAAGTTGAGGAATGCTGCTTCCTGGACTGGGAATAGCTTGTTCATTGGATCTATAAAATATTGTTACTCAAACAGTCCAGCAAGCTCCTCTGACATGAGTTCTCTTTCCCCTGAAGGGTTTTCTTTCTAACTGGAATTATTGATCCCTTTGGCTTTAGACATGAAATCATCACTGCATTAGCAACCACCAAAATGGTCTTTGGTCCCTAGAGTCTGTTCCCTGACCGGTCATTGATTTGAATTTTTTGAGCTGGGAAAGTTGTTAAACTCTTTCCTGATAAGAAGAATAGTAATGTGCAATGTATTTTACATTTGGCTTTTTGACCTGAAGTTTCGAAGTGCATGTGTGTAGTTTTGCAGGCATGTCTCAAACAATTGCTCTTTTATTTCATATAGAATGAATGTGCCATCAGGGCAAAGTAGCCATCTCCAGCTCCAGCATGCATTTCTTAAATTTGCTGCTGTAGAGAGGGTCATAGCAGATCCAGGGCTGATGTTAGATTCCCACTGACTTCTTTATATCTGACTCCAACTGGCAGTTGTACAAAAAGATCATAGATACTCTGAAGGGGACACTCTATTTACTCCTATTCAACACAGACATGGAGCAGGACCTACATTTAACAGTGACATAATCGAACACCACTAAACCTTGTGCTCCTTTTCCGAGATGCAGTAGCTCCTTCCCAGCATTATTTGTCAATAAAGTACCAGAAGCAAGAGAAATATGGACTTGTTTGGAAATGTAGCTATAACTCACATTTTGCCAAATATTGTAATGCCTTTATAATATAAAGGGTAAAACCTATTCATGACAGCACCACATAGCAGAGTGTCCAAGACTGTCTGTGGATGCTCTGGTGTGCTGCCAGGCTGCAGGACACAGCTGCTTGGATTTGATATTGATGCTATATGCAAAACCAGAACCAAACAAAAGAGTTGTGCCAACCTGCCTGCAACATCAAACCAGCTCTGAGAGTTCTCTGATAAGGGTCTTAAATGTAAACCAAGAAAATATGAAATGGTTTGATTTTTTGGTAGGAAATAATTTTTTTAATGCATCTTTACAAAATGCAGTCTTATCTGTCCAAAGTGAATTTAACAGGCAGCTCAGGTGTAAGAGAGAATCAAATTGAGGGTTTTTTTTAGTGGCAATCAAAATCATATCGAGAACAAATTCCCCAAAAAGTGTCAGGGGAGATCAACGATTCTCATTAGAGAGACTTTACCAGGATCGCACCAGGGGTGCAGAACAAGGCCATATTCTTGGCTAGGAGGGGATGAATTTGGGGGGTGTCCAGCTATGGAAGTGCACATATACACAGACAGAACCCTTCTCAAGCAAATTATTTTTTCAATGAAGTGACTCACTAGAATGTCCTCTGGCTTCTGAAAATGGAAACTGCTGGTGTTCATGGCACAAGTTCTCTATGGGATCTACCTGCTTGATTTTAAGTAGTGCTGGGGAATCTGAGACAGTCCTGTTGCAATTCATCAGTGTGGCAGTATTGAAAAGACAAAGGAGGAAAACACATCTAACACATGGAAAGCTTTCCAGCTCTCCAGCAGGGCTTGTTTTTAAAACTGCACATATTTGCAGCAATGTCACTGAAGAGTTTTGCTCCAACTTCACCTATACACAGTTCTCTGAATCTACAATATTTACATTTAGAACATCCCACTTGAAAAAATGTGTAATTGAGGTGCTAATGAAGTGCCCTCTTGAGCTGCAGCCTAACTTACAGAGAATATGAATCTATGGAGAATGGCTTATTTTTCATAAAAATCTCATGACATCCAGAGTAATTTCAAATTTATAGAGCAATTTAGGAAAATGTCATTTGCAGGAGATGGCTGTCTCAGCAAGACACCACAGCATCAACACTAAATTATGCAAAGACTCAGAGGTTTGTGATGAACTCTGGCTAAACTTTAGCTTTCCTCCAAGATCAAAAAATACTCAGTGTAGCTTCAGACATGGATAACACTAGACAGCACTTTTCATACCTATCTTTCCATGCATGCATTATTTTAAGTCTAATAATTAGCGAACAGTTCCTTTCCATAAATGCTAGACATAACTCTCAACAGAGGTTGAAAAAAGCAAAAGTTGAGACCCCATTAACCCTTCATTTCATGTTCCTCAGCTTTACGGAGTAAACCTCATTAGCAACAATTTGTTTTCATCTCTTAATCAGTTCATAAAAATTCAGGAATAATTTCCACTTGTGCTACACTATGAAGTTGTAAACATTTATGGAGATGTTAAGAACTGGTGATCAATAACACTAATGTGCAAATTTTTACATCTTACACCATTTCACCACTTTTGAGGCATCTCTGACACCTCCCCAGCAGAACCCAGCTAGGGAGGCAGAGAGGGTGGGTGGTTTATTTGGAGCACAATGAAAAACAAGTTCAAAACCAAAACATGGGTTTTTTTTCCCAAGTAGGAAATATACTTTCTTACACTGAAAAGGGCAGGGAGCTCCCAGGGAGGGAGTGAGAGACATGGTTATCCTATCCAGAGCAGCCCTTCCCCAGCCATGGCCCCGTGCTGCAGGCAGGTTGGGTGGGAAGGGGGAGGGTCGTGGGGAAGGAAGGATGGTGAGGGTCGTGGGGAAGGAGGGATGGTGAGGGTCCTGCCCCTGCACTGGCTCCATTTCTGCTGCATTGGCACTGAGTGGCCCCCAGCTCCTGTCAGCCCACGTTCCTCAGCCGCACAACCAGAGGGGCTGCAGCTGGGGAAAAAAGCGGTAAAAAGCCATTTAGGAGGGCAGTGCTCTGCATGGCCAGATACAGACACCTGGGAGAGCAGTCAGGCCCTTCACCCAAGCCCTTCACCCCTGTGCCCACCCTGATGGCAGCCCCCGGGAAGGCAACTACCTCTAAACTCACATATTTAACTTACTGCATCTAAGTGAAATGATGTGCCCTGGGGTTGCTATGGTGCACAGTGATGGCAAGGAGGGGCAGGGGTCACTACCCTGAGGTGGCCACCCACCCATCTGAGGGGCCAGAGCAGCTCAGGCTATGGGAGCCCTGCAGGACCTGGCTTCAGCAGGACTGAGAAAGGGCTTCTCTGTCCCTGGCAGCAGCCCCAGCACAGGGGACAACATGGGCACAAGCCTCAGTGGATCCCTGCGGGCAAAAATCACTCAGAAGAATAAGAGTTTAAACAGTAGTTTTAAAGAAAAATATTTAAAATCTTGCTACTTGGTTAAGCACTTACAGTGAGGATCTTTGTGGAGAGTTAGCAGGATATAAATGTTTATTCCAAGCCCAGAGGAATGTTTGTTATTGAAAATACCGCCTTTACATGCAATTAAATGACTCTCTCTTGTTACATCACCAATTGCATGGCAATCACAAGGATGATTCATGATTTATATTAGTATCTAAAACCTTCTCTAAATCATTGAAATCTCAGAATTAATCTACACAGAAAATTATTGACATTACAATCAGCCAAGTAGTTCTTATCTACAGTAGTTTCATGTGGAGTTGATACACCAAGAAAGTAACCCCAAAACTAAACAGATGTGTTATCAAAGGTTATATCAAAGGTTTAAAAATAAATAACCTGACATTGTTGCTTCCTCTCTTCAAGTTCTTTAGACCTACCTATGAAGCTAAACACATAGTTACATCTTGTCATAAAAATACATATTGGCATAAATTATCTCACGGAAAGTCTCCTGCCTCTGATTAAATTCTACTGGACTTTTAAAGGTTAAGACCTAACTTCAGGTTCTCTTAGCTCAGTGGCTTCAACAAGACATATACAGCAACATTAATGAGTATGAAATTCTGAGGCTGTGAGAGACAGCGTGCAATTTCTTTATTTCATCTTAATTATAATCTAAAGTTTTAACATCAGGAATTTGACAAGTGTTTGAGCAAGAGGAATTCTTGCCTCAATAGCAGTTAAGGTCAGGCAAAGAAATGTGCTCAGTCCCAAAGAAAAGCAACAAACGTGCAATTTGCAAACAGCAATGCAATATGTACTGATTGTTCTGCCAGTGGCTATTATGCAGCAACTGGAAAACAACCATGACATTGGATCTAGTCAGCATGGATTTCGGAAAGGCAGGTCCTGCCTGACTAACCTGATCTCCTTTTATGATCCAGTGACTCGACTGGTTGATGACAAAAGGCTGTGGATGTTGTGTACTTGGACCTTAGCAAAGCCTTTGACATGTTTTCCCACAATAAGTTTCAGGAGAAACTTGTAAAGCACGGACTGGAAGGGAATATTTTATGCTGGGTTACAAACTGGTTGGAAGGGCAAGCTCAGAGGGTGGTGGTGAATGGTGCAACATCAGACTGGCGGCCAGTCACCAGTGGAGTCCCACAGGGGTCAGTGTTAGGCCCAGTACTGTTCAATATCTTTATTGATGATATGGATGAGGGAATTGAATCCATCATCAGCAAGTTTGCAGATGATACTAAGCTGGGGGCAAATGTTGANTACGCCAGAGGAGGTTTAATCTTAATGTTAGGAAGCGGTTTTTCACAGAGAGAGTGATTGCACATTGGAATGGACTGCACAGGGAGGTGGTGGAGTCACCGTCCCTGGAGGTGTTTGAGAGAAGACTCGATGAAGAGCTTAGTGACATGGTCTAGCTGGGGGGTGTAGGGCTGGATGATCCTGGGTCCCTTCCGGCTCGGACTGGCCTGCTAGACTGTGAGGGAACTAGGTTTGTGTTACTGCTCTGGGATGTGCTTTCAGTCTCTGCACGGGTGTTAGATGGTGAGTTGGACTAGATGATCCTTGTGGGTCCCTTCCAACTCATAATATTCTGTGATTCTGTGTGTGATTCTGTGGCTGCTGACAGCAGTTGGACTGGTCTAGATGACCAATTGTCCTTTCAAAATGTGTGTCTCCAGGCAGAAGTACAGCATCACTTTTATCAAATGCCAGGCTTTTGGGAAAGGAGCAACCAAAATGGAAGATGTACCAATAACAGAAGCAGATATAATTAGGTTTTGATGTGTGGGTTGCTCCTGCAGTGGACACTGCAGAGTCTTGCTGGGAAGGAGAGGAAGGGAAGGCACTCCCAGAGTTATCAACAGGGTTTTCTCTCTGTTTGCTGGTCTCACACAGCTAGAGAGAAGTCACACAAAGGCCTTATCCCTAAAGCATTAGGTTGGAGATGTCTCACCTCAGTGGGAGGGAGAGCATGAGGTCCAGCCTGGGCAGTGAGGACAGCACAGGCTCCTGGTCTGGGTTATTCCCAGGTCTTAACTCTCATCCCTGTGGCTGCAGGAGATGATAAGATCATGTGTGTGAAGCTGTGCTCCTGAAAGTATGGGATACCCTGATAGTAAGGTCTGAAGCCAGCACTGTTCCTTGGACACCTGGATGAGCTGATAGCCAGTGTCATGCTGCCTCCTTTTCTGCCTTGCAGCACATCACACTTCCTAAGCACTGCATATGTCTTACAAAACCCCTTATTTTTACCTTATAGACTCCAGGCCACAGTAATAGCAAGCCTTCATTCACTCACTTGATGGCCTTCACAACCATAAACAAATTCCTAAAATACAGGGTACAGATTGTATAGGACATCTCATACTATTGGAAGAAAGGGCAAGCCAGTATTGATCCAAGAGATTTTTAAAAAAATAGTAGAAATTAAAATGAAGACTAGAATGAGTCACTGCTTAGGTAAAGGACATGACAGAGACTTTTGACAGATGAAAAGATTCCCCAAAACAATCTGTAAAGCACTAAAAGAAAGAAAACAGCCATGTGATGGCAAATAAGCTCATTTTCCCTCTCAGCGATAACATAAATCAATTTTTGGCAGTGCCACCAACTTTCTATTAGGCTGCATTAGTAAGATTTCAAAACATTTTACATTTGTCATATGCTTCCTTAGTTCTTGTTACACATATGTTAAGGAGCCAATCTATGCAATTTGCATGGTTTACTTAGTGCCATGGTAAATGAGATGGTGTTAGGTGATAGGTTGGACTTGATGATCTCAGGGCTCTTTTCCAACCTTGTTAATTCTGTGATTCTGTAAATATAAGGTAGCAATAAAAACAAAATCTCAAGTACCCAAATCTAAGACAAAGATGTAGATGGAAATCTTTCTTGAAATGCTTTCAAGAGAAGTGGTTTGTACCAACCAGCTGACATGACATGATATTTTAATGTATTTTGAAATCACTGATGTGGAATTTCCATTACATTGATTGCCATAACCATGGCAAATATCTTAAGGATTTTAATGCTTATTTTCCTGGCTAAGTCTATTTTCTCTGTGCCCATAGCATATAAGAAGCAATTTTTGAATGTTTTAATCTCCAAAGAGATGTATTTAATTTTTTTTACTAAGGTGGTACTTCAAAGCAAACCATAATCACTTGCTGCCTAAAACCCTGGCTCTAATTCTTGGGGGCAGAGAGTGATTTGTATCCAAGTATGTATGTCTCATTCCTTATCCAAGTGCAGCACAGCAGCTTGGCCACTGGGGTCCAGGATCCATGCTGGGATGTGGGACAGAAGCGTGCAGGATCCATGGCCAAGGGAGATGTCAGGTGGAAGAAGGACATTGCACATAGCTTGGGAACATCTCTGCAGGAGCTGCAACCAGGTGTTCTTGCAGAGAGGTTGTTGCTTGGCACGACTTGAAAAATTCAGTAAGCATCTCCAAAAACTATGAGGTTTACCAACTCCCAGCTACAACCTAGAGTGTATTAAAGTGTTCCTTGTGCTATATGCCCTTTGACCCTGTTAAGGCTCTTCTGTTATTTTGAAGTCATTACCCATGAAATAAAAGGTGAGATTTTTAAAATGTGAAATTAAAGCTCCCTTAGAGCACGAAACTTACAGAAAATGAGGCTTTCAGGGTTGATGGAATTAAACAATTATAGATTTACTGATGATGGACTAGCACGTGCTTCCATTAAAGAAACAGAAATTCCAATGAGACGTACTTGTTAAGGAAGTGAATTAATGACCTTTGTGGTTTTTTAATATATTTTTATAGGACTGTTTGATTCAGCTCTAGCAGTGTGATTCCTAAAACAGAATTAGTAGTTTTCTATGAGAAGAATTACCTAGTCTGAGGTAGAAGATTTAAAGTGTGGAAGAAATTAATCACTCATCTTCCCTGTCTATATTTCTCTGCTATGTGACTGCACTGAAAAATACACAAGGAGATTACTGTGTGGATATGTAACTTGATGGAGAACTTCTGTGCAGAATCTCCTACAGCCGCTAGTAAGCAAAGAGTGTGAGTATCTGGCCCCTTCCACAGTCAGATCCATGCTGATACCATGTTCCTGCACCATTGTGGGTTTATCCCAATCATCCCAATCATCCCAATTATTCTAATACTGGAGATTGCCAAAACCTGCAGCCAAGGTAAAAAGCCTCGGAAAAAGATAAAAGCACATTTTCAAGTGGAAACTGTCTTTCCATGAAATTACTCTTTCATGGGATAAAAAAATCTGTCCTGCAGATTTTCTGCCCCTATGAGCTGTATGGATGTGAATTTTAACACAATAGTTAATGTAAAGTCAACCCAAACTGAGTATGGACTAGAAGAATCACAGTTTGCCCACTTTCAAGATTAGAAATCCAGTTATGGGGGAAGGAAGGGCTCAGCATCGTGCACAAGTGACATGTTTCACATGGAAAAAAGGAGATGCATGTAAATAATATGTAAGTATCTTTCTCACGTGAAAAGGAAGTGTAGGAAATAAAGAGGTATCAAAATATTTTGGCACATATGCTATTTGTTTGTGAAGTTGTTCTGGTAAGTTTACCTTTTACTTTCCCATTCTTCCCATGAAAGGTTAAATAACTGATTGCAATAACTTGAGAAGAAACTGGAAATCCTGACATTCCATTTAAAATTACACAAAAATTGAGAGTAGCCTAATTTATGTGTGGAAAGGCCTTACCCCTTTTACAATATCACCTTCCCTGGAAAGGGACTGACAATGCTGACAGCTCTGGCCATTTCAAATGTTAACTCATTGTTATCTCACTGTTAACACAGTGAGATAAATCCAGTCCCCTTACTGAGGCCAGTCCTTCCCTTGGTGTCTGCTGTGTTTTGCCAGAGGAGGTCAGCAGCACCCAGCTACACTCGAGTTTCCAGCTGCATCCATTTGGAGCAGCATAAAGGCATCTACACAAATTTAAACTCCCTTTTGCCAGTTCATCTTAAATGTTTTAGATGATTGCAATAGTATCCAGGCTTATCAATACTGGGGCTGCCAGAAGCACAGCTTTGCAGTCTAATTCGTGGCACGGACACCACATCAGAGGGCAATAATTCCCACACACTTAAACAGCTTTAAAAATGATTAATTTTATTCCAAATCCCTGTGATTTTGATTCTGCCAGACCACTGTATTCCCACCCTGTCCAAGCACAGAACTGTCAGTGAGGGAAAGAGGAGGAGTATTGAAGGTGCAGAGCAGGTTAGAGCTGCTGTAATTATTTCCAATGTGTGTTTACATTCCATGGACTGCAGTTAAGGAGCTGTTAGTGTTGGGCCTTACAATCTGATTATAGTTTACACCATCAGGCAGTCTTAAAAGCCTTTCTCATTTACCACCTACTATTCCTCCTGTTAGCAAATCTTCTCACATTTTTTTGTCACTTAACCTGAAATACACTTCCTCAATGGGCTGATCAACACAGTTTTAAGAGCACTTCTCTTTTAAAAATATTTTCCCTAAAACAAAATCTTTAAGGCTCCTGCAACTAAAAATAAGCACCACACACACTGTCCTACCTTGACCTCCTCATTGTGTTCCTCTAGAGATCTTCTGCTCTTTTCACTGCCCTTTCCATCAAAAGTACTGGATTTTTCCTGGAGATATGAACAGGTAAAATAGTGTGACACAGCTTCAGGACAGCTCTGCCTGCTAAATTCTTTGATTCTTTAGCTTTGTCCCTTTTTGTGCATTCAAGCACATCATACCTACTGAGCATCCACTAAGGGAAGTGCAGCATTTCCGTCCATGCCAGTGCAATCTTATTGGTGCCTTAAAGATTTTTATGTGGTTTTACTAGTTTTCACCTCTGCTCTGCAAGAGGGAAATGTAGACCAGGATTACCGATCTTGTTGTTTATGAAAACTGTACTGAAAAGAAGCTGAAACATCTGGGAACAGGAGCCAGGGGCCTTGGAGATATTCCAGAGAACAAGTGGCACGCCAAGAGACAGAAAGATTAGGCGAGGAAGACAAAGATGGGAGGAAAATAGAATCTATCACGACCCCACACTCAGTACAGAGGGAGCAGCCAGGGTGGAATTATGGGAGGACCTGAATTCTGGAGGCATGTCTGGGCTGGAGGAATGGGTGGAACAGATTTGGAGAGTAGGTGCAGCAACTGATGTGATGGCTAAAAGCTATAATATGAAAAGTATGTAATCTGTGAGGTTCAGGGCATGCAAGTGGATTCCTGCATTACCCAAGCATGTAAATAAAGAAATGCTTGCTTTCTAACACTCTAAAAGGAGTGTTAGAGGGTTTCTTTCTGACCTTTTTATGGCAACAGTATGGGTTGACTATAAAAATACTTCATATTTGGACTGTTACCAGGGAAGAAAAAAAAGCAAGTATCTTGCAGCTTGATCTCAGCTTTGGTAGAGCTAGAATTACTAATTCAATTTGGAGAAAAAAGTCACTTTCAAGCATCTAAAAGAGGCTGAAAGCATCACCCAAGATCTGGAAGAATGGGACACACCAAGAATGTTCTAGCAGCCCTGTGGTCAGAGGCAGGTCTGCCTCTCCAGCTCTGACACCTCAGGCAAGTGCTCAGGACAGAGGAGTTTGCAGACTCTCCCCAGGACCACCTCCAGTAACTGACAGGTACAGTTGAGACTCATTCTAGTGATTTATATGGAAAAATGCAGGTGATAGATTCCCATGCTGTTGCTGAAAGCAAACATTGCCTCATCCTAAGCAACACAATTGTTTCAATGATTGTCTGTTGAGTTAATTTTCAGGTGTCTAAACTGTGCTATATTTTCAGTGCTATATATATACAAATATATACATCCGTGCATACATGAACACTTAAAATGTCTTTACTTAGCAGTGAATATTTTATCTTTCTGCCTATACAGTGCACAAGAAGTGGATGAACATAACAGGAACTGAGAATTATGTGCCACAAAAGAACCCATTTACTCAGATTTGAGATGGCTTCAAACCACCTGATGTCTGCCTTCTCTAAAAGTAGATTTAATTTCCCACTGGTAAGACAAACCTACCCTAAGAAAATGCCTATATGCAGAGTCCCAAGCCCAACACCAGCATTTCAAGGCTGTCTGGAGCTCTTGGAGTCCCCGCATGTAGCAGCACAGCCATTGCCTTGAGCTGCCCCTGCAGTTTGGACCACTGCTGCACATACTTAGACACTTTCACCAGTGCTGACTTTTACATGGGGCTCCTGACACAAATGGCACAAGACTGACTAGGAAGACTAACTGACATTTACCATGAGAGTTCAGGCTCCTGACACCTCTGAAAGCTTGTCAAAATGTTGACTAAAATATTGCCTGTGGGTGGATCATCTCAGAGCTGACATTTACCCCATGGATAAAAAACCCCCTCCCCTCCAAGCAGAAACTCTCCCACCCTGCCTGCCTGTTTTCACCAAATACATCCTCAAACTCCAGAGGAACAAAGCAAAACACTCCATAGCGTTCCTCACCTTAATTCCCATCCTTTGCTGACCCATATATCATGCTCCTCTCTGCCAAACCTTTTATCTTATTCTGAAACACAAATTTTTAGTAATTAAGCCAAAGTGTCTCTCTGTTTCCTGGAGCTACACTCTTGTTTATGCCTCTGCCAACAATAAAAACTATTTTTGCTTTATTTTATTTTTCCGTGTCACAAAGCCATTGATTTAACCTTGTTAGAGGCAGTTTTTTGCTGTTCAGACCAAGTGACATGGGACTTATCAACAAATGTAGGGTGCCAAACTGCTTACATAGTCTTGAGAATTCTTTTTGAAACATCTAAAGAATTAAACATCAAAATGCAGAATGGGTTATTTAAACATCAGTGGAAAGCCAAGATTACGTTCGGCAGGTTGTAGGTTACCACTGGGATAGTAAAACAGGAAAGGGTGACAGTCTCATGCTGTTGACAGGTCCAGTACAGCTGGCCCTTGCTATTTTTGGTACCTGCAGTCAATAGCAAAGGTTAATCCACCCCTGCACACAGATGGTTGGAAGGAGCAGTGGGCACTCTCTACTGACTGGACTCAGGCAGGTGAAGCTGAGGGAGCACAGCACATAGTGCCAGGATGCAAACTGTCTGAGGAAGGAGAATTAAACACTCCTGTAACCCATGGCCAGGCTCTGGGGCTGCTGCAGCTGCAGGCAGAGCCCCAGGGTTCTGCCTGATGTGGGAACAGAAGGGGTAGAGTATGTCTGATGTCTGCACTGTCTTCCCAAACCACAGTTAATAAACTATTTAACTATCAGATCTATGAAAGAGTGTAATTAGTAAAGCTTAAGGGGGTTGGAAAATCCACTTTAGTACAGTGGTAAGTGTCCCCACCTGGCGTGTGAGAGACCCAGGTTCGATTCCCGCCAGGGAGACAATGTCAAGAGTTGGACTCGATGATCCTTGTGGGTCCCTTCCAACTCAGAATATTCTGTAAACAAGGAATATGTTTGCACCATATGGCAGCAGCAGTGGTTGCAGTCTTCCCCTCCAAACCTGCTGCTGGAGCATCATGATCTCACAGCTCAATTTGGTTCCTCCCACTTCTATTTTTAACTTTTTTTTTTTTTAATATCCAGCTTTCCCTGCATACAGCAAGGATAATAGCATGAGAAGCTGTTCTGCTAATCTGTGATCATGATGAATAATTATGCTTAACTGTCTCTTCCTAGAGCAGAGAACAGGTTCTGATTGTTTGTATATGGGCTGTGGGCTTTGTTTGTCTGTTTTATTTTGGAAAGTGAAGCGGATTTCAAGGCAAGTGGAGTCTGATTTAGCCTAACATAAGGGATCTAACTTCAGCCCTACATGTAGGTATTTCCCCAGTGTGAACAGCAGAGCAGATACTCACTTGGAGCATTCTCTTCTGTTTCACACCAACAGAAATCCACACAGGGCACTCAGTGACTTCCCCTTTATGTTCTACATGAGTCTGAATACCTAGTGGTTGCGTTCCCTGTACCAAAGCAATGACAAATACAAGATCATCAGAGGCCAGAGGTTTATGCTATGGGGGGCTGAGGTATTACAAATCCATGAAGCAGTTACTTTGGTACCAGGAATGTCAAGGATGCAAGAAAATCTGACATCCTAGTAGTAGGAGGTGTACAAAGTCATGCCAACACTACCTTCAGAGTCTGTGAGGATTGGGAAAAAGTTGAGCTAAAGTTTGTCAGGAAAACGTGGGCAGCTTTCACCCAAGCAGGGGAGCAGGGGAGCTCAGCAGCTTGCCCCGACTCAGCAAGTTTTGTCAGTGCAAGGCAGTGCATGAGAGCTGTTCCATCAGAGATGGGACAGAGTACCACTCACCTGCAGCCCCTTTGGTCAACTCTGTCACATCCAGAGCAGCACCAGGCAACTTACAAGGGTTTTATAGTAGGTGCCTTTAGCTGTAACTCACAGTGATTAGAAGTTTGCCTTACTGTAAATCCTCTGTCTCTCAAAGTCTGGATATGGACTCAGCTTTCTCAAGAGCTAGCGATGGAAAACACTTGGAAACTTAGAATAACAAAATGTGCAGAGAAGGAGGTTTTGGAGAAGGAGAGCAATAGCAATTAGTCAGCAGTACACAGCAGGGTCACAGTGCCTTAACTGCAAGCCACCCAGTGCACACGGCTATTTTAGGAAGAAGTTTTTAAAAGCTTGTCTGTAAAGCTGGAACAGTGGTTCAAGATGGGTCCCTCCTGAGACATCACCTGAATTCTTCAAATAAGAGATCAGTGTAACATTTTCTTTTTCACCGCATGAAGTTAAATCCACTTCTACATTTAACTCTTGAGTAGATCAGTACCATCTGCATCACAGCTGTGGAAAGAATGAAAGAGCACCACATGAAAGAGCAGGAAGAACCAAGAGACTTGGGCTTCAAAAGAGGCAGTTCTCTACACAAAAATCCTTTGGAAAAAAACCCTGTTAAGTTCAGAAATAGTCTGAAATGCCAATTTTATATCTTAATCTGTAAGATACATTATCTTTTTTTAAAAGAAACAATCTGTCTTACTTAAATCTGATCAGTTATTGGCCCTGAGACATCTCTGTTCCTGCTGTCCAATGCACCAACATCCTGCTCTCTCCTCACTGGTGGATGTGGAGGCCATAACCAGGAGGAGATGAATTCTCTCCCTGCTGTCACCACTGCGTCTGCCAAGAAGGACGCCAGCCATGAAGGGGAACTCATATTTCTTATAGATACTGGATTTACACTGCCAACTTATTTTTCATAAATCACTAATGAATAATAAGAAGGAGGGACCTTCAGCAGTACAGGCAGAGAGCATATACAGAGAAACTCACATACTCACGGTCTATGTATTCGCATTTGAATTAGTCACAGTTGGATTTTCAGCGATTTGTGCGACAGCACGTGCACAGAACATCCTGGATCCCAGATTCTGCAGCCAGGAGGCACCAAAAGGTGCTTCCTCCACTTTAATGAGGTGCTGCAGTGCGAGCCATGCTCCCAGGACTGCCCTCCAGACATAATTAGTGGAGGGTGCGTGGCTACGGTCGGGGGTAATTGAATGTTCATGGGTTTGGTATCTTCACAGATTGCATAACTCACGGGACCTGCCCAGACTCGACCCCCCACAACATGTAGGTGACTGCACATGCCAAATTCTCTCAGGATAAGGTGAACACCATATGGGATTCTATGGAAAGCATCAGCTTGCAGCCAGAAGTAGGGCTGGTAGGAAAACTTTGGCCACAATAATTGCTGGTTTATCAAGCCCCTGCTGAACAGCCCTTATATCTGGGTAATAAAAATTCTCACTCAAACTCATGTTCATGCCAAGAGAGTCCAGAAGCTTTCAAATTGGTGACAATCTGGGCTCAGTGTGCCTCAATTAAAATCCACCCTCCCTTAAAAAAATTAGAGTCTGCTTTAAACTGGAAAAACCTGCTTAGAAATCTTTGTTACCTATAGCTATCAGAAGCCACAGTATGACACAACCAGCATGAAACCTGCTGTGAAAATGGATGGAAGTTACAAAAACTCTGAAAATATGCTCATCTAAATTATTTACAGAAATATGTTTCTCTTTCACTGAGCTGTGACACCCAGAGGAGAACGGGAGGAAGGATCACTGGAGCGAGGCTGTTTTATGTTTGTGGCACATGGAGCATATGCTGAAGGGCTGCTCCAGATCCATGGTGAGTGCACAGTAATTAGGGGAAGGCAGTATGTGCCCATGCTAATTGTGGTAGCCAGCTGGGCCAGAGTGTTTCCCTGCTGTTCCCAGAGCCACCGGCACTGGCAGTGCAAAGACATCTCAAGCCATGCACAAAATGAAACTCTTGATACAGGTTGTTGTTTTCAAAGACATTTCAAAATGAAGTCTCCGTCCATCAGGGCAAATGTAATTTATTTCCCACCCTGACAGGGGCAAATTTTTTCATTAAGACATGGGCATTAATATTACCTTGCAAGTATGTCTCAGAATTTAAATAGGATTATATTAAAAAATATATTAAAATAAAATAAAAATACAGAGAACCCCTGTATATTCACAATTTGCATATTCAGTTAGTCGCAGTTGGATTTTCAGAATCACAGAATCACAGAATCAGTAAGGTCGGAAAAAACCATAGAGATCATCAAGTCCAACCTATCACCTATTACCTAACCTAGCCAAACCTGTTACCTAACCTATTGCCATCCTGCTACCAACACACCATCCTACCTATAACACACTACCCTAATATCTAGGTCATGCCACCAAGTACATCATCCAACCTTTTCTTAAAGACCTCTAGGGACGGTGACTCCACCACCTCCTTGGGCAGCCTATTCCACTGAGAGATCACCCTCTCTGGGGAAAAGGTTCCTTCTAATGTCCAGTCTAAATCTCCCCTGACGCAGTTTAAGACTGTGTCCTCTTGTTCTATCACTTGTAGCCAGAGAGAAGAGACCGACACCCAGCTGGCTACACCTCCCTTTCAGGTAGTTGTAGAGAGCGATAAGGTCTCCCCTCAGCCTCCTCTTCTCCAGACTGAACAACCCCAGCTCTCTCAGTCGCTCCTCATAGGGCTTGTGTTCCAGCCCCTTCACCATCCTTGTCGCCCTTCTCTGGACACGCTCAAGGATCTCAACATCCCTCTTAAACTGAGGAGCCCAGAACTGAACACAGTACTCAAGATGTGGTCTAACCAGTGCTGAGTACAGGGGGAGAATAACTTCCCTAGTCCTACTGACAACACTATTCCTGATGCAGGCCAGGATACCATTAGCTTTTCTGGCCACCTGGGCACACTGCTGCCTCATGTTAAGTTTTCTATCCACCAGCACTCCCAGGTCCCTTTCCACCTGATCCTCCTGCAGCCACTCCAACCCCAGCCTATAGTTCTGCATGGGGTTATTGTAACTGAAGTGTAGGACTCGACACTTAGACTGGTTGAACCCCATGCCATTGGATTCAGCCCATCCATCCAGTCTGTCAAGGTCCCTCTGCAGAGCCCTCCTACCTTCCTCCATATCGATGTTTATCCCCAACTTGGTGTCATCTGCAAACTCGCTAATAATAGACTCCATCCCTTCGTCCAGATCATCAATAAAGATATTGAACAGGACAGGTCCCAACACTGAACCCTGAGGCACCCCACTAGTGACCAGCCTCCAACCGGACACAGCACCATTAACCACTACTCTCTGAGCTCTGTTATCCAACCAGCTCCTGATCCAGTCCACTGTAAACCCATCCAAGCCACAAGCCTCCAGCTTCACCAGGAGTTTGTTATGGGGGACAGTGTCAAAGGCTTTACTAAAATCATCGAGTTGTGCAGCCATGTGCATGCTCAGAACATCCCAGACCCCAAATTCTGCGTCTGGGAGGCACCAGAGGCACTTCCTCCACTTTAATGAGGTGCTACACTGCGACCTACACTCCCAGGACTGCCCTCCAGACCTTATTAGTGGAAAGTGCATGGCTATGGGTGGGGGGTAATTGAATATTCATGGGTTTGGTATCTTCACTGATTGAATAACTCTCGGGACCGGCCCAGACCCGTCCCCTTGCGACTTCTGGGGGCTCTCTGGATAATAAATTAATATATTATAATTAATGTAATATAACAGAACAACAATATAATTACTAAAATATGTAATATATAATATTATATAATGCAGTACATAATGATATAATTAAAATAAATTATATTAAAATGTTTTTTTTAAATATATATGGAATACTAAAGATACGTATTGTATTTAGCAACTCAGAGGTCTCTTGCAGTCTAGCAGTTAGGAGATGCATCTCTTATAAGAGCAAAAAACCAGAGATCCTTAAACTCCTCTGTATTTTCAGGTGAGCAGAAGCAAAATGAAATCAAACTCGAGTGACAAACATGGAAGGAATAAGAAATAACAAGGACTGTAATACACAATTCGTGATCTGCAGGTTAAGTTGTCTTTGACCTGATGATTGTATTTCACATTTTGTGTCTTTTTATTGCAACTAAGTGATTAAAAGCCAGAGAGAGAAATTGTGCAGCCAGACAATCCTGCTGTGATTCTCTACCGGAAGCAGTTTGACAGCAGAAGCAGTGCCCAGCAAGCCCAGCACCCAGAGAAGGATGGATGTTGCTTGCCCACCTGCCACAGGCACTGCTCAGTCTTGTCCCTGCACTGGGCCACTGTGGGAGGGAGCTCTGGGGCACCACACCCGCTTCTCCTCTTGGCCCTGCACAGGAAAGCCATTCCAGAGTGCAGCTGAGCCCTGGATTGGCAGACAAGAATTTATTTCCAAGGCTTTCTGCCAGCAGAAGCTGCAGCCTGCTATAAAGCCCCTAGCAGATCTCCCCAAGGCCTCAGCAGTGAACGCATACTTTAAATACCTTAAAGAAAACTTATCTTGTGAAGGAGTTGCTGAAGTTACACTTGCAATTAAGATTTGTGCAGAAGGAGTCGAGGACATGCTGATTTCTATTCATGGCGTGTCTTGAAAGCTGCCAAATTAAAATCCTTATCATTAAGGAGCTGATGGCTCCTGTAATTGCAAGCATCATTTTGTGTTAGCTGGAGGGAGCAGAGTGACACACTGGCTAACAGAAGCAGATCTGTTCATAAAACAGGAAAACTTCAAACCAAAGAGAATTTCCTGAGCCATGAATTCTTTTACATAAAGTACTTATTTAAAACAAATTACTTATATAATTTGTACTGTCAACACAATAATTTTATTCTGAGTTAAGTCTTTTTGCCCTGTACAGTCAGCCCTCTTCAACTTCACGCCGCCTATATTGGAGTTTCACATCTTAGTGGTGTGATTTTTCAGCAATTGAGGAGGCCCATTTCGGGACTGCGCCTGTGTGACCGGATACGCATGAATATTCAAAGTAGGCAGTCATGAATATGCAAATCCTCCCCTCCCCCAGTGGCTCAGCTCAAGCACCGCCTGCTCCCCTCGCTCGGCTCCAAGAGAGGAGGCTTTGTGTAGTTATGAAAGATTTACACACTCTCAGATTAGATGTGGTGTCTGATACTTCGTTGGGGTAGAGTTGGTGCCCAAGACCAGACACCATGTCTACCCCGAGTGTGCAGAAACCATGTCTACACACCCAGAGAGACATTGGGACAGTGGTGCAGGCGGCTCCCCACACACATGTCCCCAGCCGAGTGGAAAAAGGGGGTTTTCCCAGCATGGGGTGGCCGTGGGCAGCGGGAAGCACCGACATAAACACTGACACACAGCAGGTCAGTGCTGACACAGCCATGGAGCGCCAAGGGGCTGTGGGAGGGTGCGGGGCAAATGTGCATATTAATGAGCTGCCAATCAGTGTGGATGGAAGGCTTCGCAGGTAGGGGGCAAGACTCACGGTACCATGGTATAGAAGACCCAACTGTACTGCTCTGACTCACCCTCCTGCCTGACCTATGGAGCATCCATTCATGATTGAAAAGAAAAATTTTACCCCTGGGGATGAATCATGCCTGTCCAGCATCCTTTGGGCTAAACCATATTTCCCTTTACTTTCCAGAGAGTATATGTTTTAAAAGCTGATGAGTTCAACCATTGATATGTAGATCCATTTCCCCAGAATAATCTTAAACAAATATTAAAATTCTCAACCCAGGCACTTGCCTCCTATGTGGTAAGGATTCCCTGTGAAAATCTGTCACTTGAGGGAAAAAAATCCAGGAGAATACAGAATTAGTGCGGGTTTAAATAGGATTCTTCATATCTTTTGAGGTAAGAAAAATAAAATGAGAAGATAGAAATAATTGCGGCATGCACTAAGGGGTTGGCTGTTCTTGCAGAGCCCATTTCATGAAGATTGCAGTGCTAAAATGGGGTGGGTTTCCTCTAGGAAGAGGCTGCAACACACAGCCCGCCAGGCAAGCAATTTACTGTAAGTGGTGACAGTCTGGAGCCCATGAGAGAGTGGCCAAGCCACCAACCAGCCTGTTGCGGCTTCACAAAGAGCTCCATTAGCTACAGACCCAGTACAAGTTGGAGAATTTAGCTCAAGACTAAAATTAATAAGTGGTCTAACTGGATGAGGTGACCCTTCTAGCTTGAGGACTGCACAGACCAAGATTTAATGGCAGCCTCAGGTCTCTTATTTAAGAGATTTATTATAACACTGGGAGATTTAATGTGGCTGTGAGGTGAGGCCACTACCAGAATTTCAATACCTGCTCTCATTTCCCATAGAGATTTATATTTAAAAAGTATATTTTTAATGCTCTGGAGTCTTTATATTCTTTCTCCTTAGCAGGATGGGAGAAATCCCCCAGATCTGCAATAGGGCAGGAGCAGGACAAGGCCTTGGGAGTGGGATGGGAAGAGCACCTGGGAGGACCCTCACCCACTCAGCATGCACAGCAGCACCCAGTGCTGGAAATCATGGAGAAAAATGAGTAACTGGAGCAGTTCTGCTTATGCCAGGAAAACTCCTAAGGAGAGAGACCTGCAAACCCTGTCAACATGCCTGCACCTGGGAGCAGCAGGACCATGTGTGATGTAGGTGTGGCCGGAACAAAAATATGCAGCTTTTGTTGCAACCCTCACACAATCACCCATCAAGCTGTGCTAGATTAAAACATTGAAGTCACTTGAAAGGTGGGCACCAAGTTTTTCTCTTACAAAGTCTTGCCTTTCAATTGGAATTTAATATGAAATGGCTAAAAGATCCTGCTATATTGTTGTACAGCACTGGTTTACTTAGGGAAAGCTAAAAATGAATTAAGAAAACTGTTTTTAACAGGAAGATGAGCCCAAGATCTGTTACAAGCTTGAAGAAAAAAAGAACAATCTGTGTGAAACAAAAAATTGTGCAAAAAAGGAAATGTCACTCTCTGAGTACATAACAAGTAGGAGCACAGAAGAACAAACAAACAAAATTATAGCCATTTGTTGCTCACAAAATCTGAAAGACGGGATACAATTTGATACAATTTTTCTGAACAATTTGTCCCCTCAGACTATTAGTAACTAGAGCCATGAGAAAGCTGTGCATTTCAGCCGTGTCCAGCTGTGTATCATCGGCACTCTACTCCTTTTGTGTTCATTTCTGTCCATTCACCATCCTCGTTGCCCTTCTCTGGACCCTCTCAAGCAGCTCAACATCCCTCTTAAACTGGGGAGCCCAGAACTGGACACAGTTCTGAAGATGTGGTCTGACCAGCGCTGTGTACAGGGGAAGGACGACCTCCCTGGACCGACTGACCACACTGTTCCTGATGCAGGCCAGGATGCCATTGGCCTGCTTAGCCACCTGGGCGCACTGCTGGCTCATATTGAGTTTCCTATCGATCAGTACACCTAAGTCTCTCTCCCCTTCACTAGCCTCGAGCCACTCCTCCCCCAGCCGATAGCGGTGCATGGGGTTGTTATGGCCGAGGTGAAGAACCCGGCACTTAGTCTTGTTAAACCTCATGCTGTTGAAGCCTGCCCATCCCTCCAGTCTGTCAAGGTCCCTCTGGAGGGCCTTTCTACCCTCCGGCAGTTCAACATGGAAGTCATGGAAGAGATAGTCCTGTGTGCTATTACGAAGCAGCTGCAAAATGACCATGACATTAGAACTAGTCAGCATGGATTTAGGAGAGATAGGTCTTGCCTGACTAACCTGATCTCCTTTTATGATCTGGTGACTCGCCTGGTTGATGAAAAAAAGGCTGTGGACGTTGTGTACTTGGATCTTAGCAAAGCCTTTGACACGGTTTCCCATAATAAGCTTCAGGAGAAACTCTTAGAGAATGGACTGGATAGAAGCATTTTATGTTGGGTTAGGAATTGGTTGAATGGACGAGCCCAGAGAGTGCTGGTGAATGGTGCCACATCCAGCTGGCAGCCAGTCACTAGTGGAGTCCCACGGGGTCAATGTTAAGCCCGGCACTGTTCAACATCTTTATTGACAATATGGACGAGGGAGTTGAGTCCATCATCAGCAAGTTTGCAGATGATACCAAGCTGGGGGCAAATGTTGCCAGAGGGTAGAAGGGCCCTTCAGAGTGACCTTGACAGGCCAGAGAAATGGGCAGACACCAATAATACGAGACTTAGCAAGTCTAAGTGCCAGGTTCTTCACTTTGGACGTAACAACCCGGTGCTATCGGCTGGGGAAGGCGTGGCTGGAGAGTGGTGAAATGGAGAGGGATTTAGGAGTCATGATTGACAGGAAACCCAATATGAGCCAACAGTGTGCCCAGGTGGCTCAGAGTGCCAGTGGCATCCTGGCCTGGATCAGGAACAGTGTGGTCACTCGGACTAGGGAAGTTCTCTTTCCCCTGTACTCGACGCTGGTCAGACACATCTTGAGTGCTGTGTGCAGTTCTGGCCTCCCCAGTTTAAGAAAGATGTTGAACTGCTTGAGAGGGTCTAGAGAAGGGCAACAAGGATGGTGAAAGGACTGGAAGACAAGCCCTATGGGGAGCATCTACGGGAACTGGGGCAGTTCAACCTGGAGAAGAGGAGGCTCAGAGGTGACCTCATTGCTGTTTACAACTACCTGAGGGGAGGTTGTAGTCAGGTGGGTGTGAATCTCTTCTCTCAGGCTGACAACACCAGAACAAGAGGACATGGCCTTAGACTACACCAGGGGAGGTTTAGACTGGATGTTAGGAAGTGTTTTTTCACAGGGAGAGTGATCCCTCATTGGAATGGACTGCCCAGGGAGGTGGTTGAGTTGCCATCCCTGGAGGTGAGAGAAGACTGGATGAGGAGCTCAGTGACATGGTCTGGATGGTGGGAGGCTTAGATGGATGGAGTGTGGTGCCCATGGCTCCAGGATTGTGGGTTTGATCTCTGGTTGGCTGCTTGCCTGAGAATTGGACTAGATGATCCTGTGGATTCCTTCCAACTCAGAATAACCTGTGAACCAGTGAAAAATGTCTCTGCTGAAGATTTGTGAGCAGCAACCTGAACCCCTCTGCTGCATGTTATGCTGGCTGAGTGTCTTGCAAGGAGGATTTTTTTGGTTTCTGACTGTTTGGGCTTCCCAGTCTCACGACTTTGAGTTTAGTCCTCCCACAGCTTGCAGTGGAGCTTCACATTTTCTCTTAATGTAGTGATCAGGAGTTTTTTTTTCCATCTGCTTTGTTGGACGTGTTGTTCCTTGTGCTGGTAATGTGGAGCTGGGACCAGCTGCTGGTGTTGTCACACAGTGACAGCACTGAAATATTTTGCCAAGTTTTAATACAGAATTCAAAACAGCACATGATCCCTTGGGGTCTCTGTGCTCTCCCTGAAGCCACAGTGGCTTTGTCTGCTGTCACGACAGACTATCTAGACCAGACTGGAGCTGACCACTCTCTCCATGCTTGCAAGGAGCATAAGGTCTCTAGGCTCTCCAGGACCTGGCATGATGGAAGTCCCAGGAAATACAAATATCTCTGCAAATTCCAATGCTAGACAATAGCTCCTTAATCCTGTATGTCCTGCTTCATCTGAGCAAGGGATCTCAAGCAGGCTGGAGCAGGAGTCCCTTTCAAAGCGCACAAACAGCTTGCTAAAAGAGCACCAAGACTTTTACATGTATTCAAAATTATCTATTCCAACTCTGCTGACAAATTATGTACAACCAAACAGCAATTCTGAATTTGCTGGACTGCTGATGAATGACCAAATACAGCAGTATTTCTTCTCAGATGCAAAAATGTAAAAGTTTTGTAAAATTATTTTTGCTTCACACTGTACAGTGAGATCAACAGAAAGCAGAAGTGCTGATACTTTGTTCCAGTTTTGCAAACATCATAACTACAGTCTAATTTTGAGGTTGTTTCATACTGAATATTCTATGTCCCACCTTGCTACCTCATAGAAATGCAGAGTTTGCAGCATATCCCTTGATGGCACTCCAGTGCTACTGAAAGCACAGCTTAACCTTCTACCTGGCTGCCTGGCACACACCAATAGGCTGCTAAAAGAGGCTCTCCAGAGCCTGTGTTCCCACTGAACCCGAGACATCTACATTGCTATTCAGCACCTGAGCCCTGAGGTTCCTGTGAATTCCAGCCTCGGGCTGACTGTTGACTCTCATCACAGCAAATCCTTTTCCATAGCAAGCACCATCATAGTGGGAAGTGTTACAGCTCCTGCTAAAACATAGGAGGACAACTAGTGTTTCATGCATCTCTTTATAGGGCTCTTTCACATAGTTTATCCAGGCACATAGATATTCTTATCTATGTTAATTTGATGTCTTCCAGTCTAGTTAAAACTCAGTGTATAAGACTGACTCATTAAGATCTTATCTTAGGTTGGATATTTGAATTCTAAGCACACCCAGCAAAATCTATAAGAAAATGGGTATTATGTACAGACCTATCTGCAGCTAAAAGGTCACATTCATTCCCCAAAGCAGTAGACAGGTTATTAACAAAAGCTCAATAGAGTTGGACTAGATGATCCTTGTGGGTCCCTTCCAACTCATAATATTCTGTGATTCTGTGATATAAAAACTTGAATTTTTGTTGCCTCTCACTTACAGGCATTCCATGCTGTCATGGGTTAACCCACATGGACGTGGACCTGGTTTTTATGATTTTTTTCCATTTTCTTCCAAGATGGGGGCAGGGCAGCGACATGGCTCGCCCCCCCCACCCCCCACCCCCCCCGGCAGGNATGGGGGCAGGGCGGTGACACGGCTTTCCCCCCCCACCCCCCCCGGCAGGGGCGCAGCCACGTCACTTCATTGGACAAAGGGAAGAACTACCGGAGGTGGGACGGCGGGAGCCTTAAAAAGCCCGAGAGGGACAGAAATCGCCCTCTTCCTCCTCGCTGCACTCCAGGAGTCTGCGGCTCCGGACTTCTCCTCCCAGCTGAACCTCGGCATCTGTCCTTCCCTGACGATAGCCAGTGGATGCCGCTACTGTTTCTTCTACCCGTATTTTGTTATTGTTGGGACTTTCGGTCTCTTTGGGGGGGGGGGGTTGGTGGTTTTGGGTGGGTTTTTGGTTTTTTGAGCGATTTTTCTCCGTCGCGCTGGGAGTGGGTTTCGTCGCGTGGGGGAGGGGGAAGCTTTGGTTTTTATGTTGATATCAGTTGCACACAAATTACTTTCCCATCTTATATTCCCCTGTTCTCTTTTCTCTTGTAAATAAATCCTGTTACATCTCTAACGATCTCTGGTCCAAGGAGTGGTAAATAATCCTTTACTGGTCTTAAACCAAGACACATGCCCAGCTCCCAACCACTAAGGCTACATAAGCCCATCATTCACTTTGAAAAATCCTGCCTCCATTTTGGTGCATATAGAAGATTTAGCTGCTAGCAAATACAGAAGTCATTGAACGCCAGGCAGTGAGCAATGTTGAGGTTTTGACTAACAACAAGGGACTATAACCCTATGAATACCTGACTGCTGAGAGCTATGAGGGACATAGAATAAGGAGCTGGAGAAATCTCAGTGCTTGACAGGGTTTGGAGGGGGAGGATTGCACAGGAGCGTTTTGCAATGGAAAATACAAGGCGAAACTGACATGGGAAACCTTTTGATCAGGTTTTCCAGGTAGAAGTATGAGACTTTAAATTTTGAAAAATCCTTTGTAATTACTTTGACACTGATGAAATAAAATAATCATTGCTTGTTAAAACACTACAGGACTGTTCTTACTCACAGGAACATTAGTAACAGGTTGGGTATTTGGAAGAATACTCATGAATTTCAGTCCTGCACAAATGAATGTCCCCCTCACCCCTCAATTTCACACTGAAAACTGCTTTACTGTTACTTCTCCACTGATGTAGCCTTAGATTCCAGAGCCCCCGTGCACCCAGAATAGACTTTTCCAGGTAATTAAATGACCCACCTTTGCAGGAAACACCCAAAAGCAAATACAGTGATCCCTCGCATTTCATGGGGGAATGGGATCGCAGCAGTGCCACAAAAGCTGAAATCCGCGAAGATTGGCGGATCACACATATGAAAGTAAGTCATGCCCATTACTCCAACCCCTGCAGCCCCCGAGCACTAGGATTATTCCCAGCACCCTCCTGCTGGGAAAGGGGAGAGAAGGGGGTTTTCTCTGACTCTCCCTGGAGAGGTGGGCAGGCACAGAGGGGTGAAGGGGAGTTCGCTGCCTTGCCTGGATGCAGGAGGGTTATGTCTGCCCCTTTCCTCCCCCACCAAGGCAGGCATGCACTCCCAGGGCTGCCCTGGGCTGCAGCAGGTGCTCAGTGCAACCCTGAGACTGCACAGGGCAATAAAGAAGAGCAATAAAGATGGTGAAGGGCCTTGAGGGGCAGCATGTGAGGAGGAGCTGAGGGCCCATGGTGTGTTCAGGTGGAGAAGAGGAGCCTGAGGGGAGTTGTCACCTCATTGCAGTGACACCTTCCTGGGGAGGGGCAGAGGAGGGACAGGACCTGATCTCTGCTCTGGGGGGAGCCAGGGAATGGCCTGGAGTTAGGTCAGGGCAGGGGCAGGTTGGATCTCAGGGTTCTGCATTTTGGTCATAAAAACCCCAAGCAGAACTATAGGCTGGGTACGGAATGCTTGGAGAGTGGCGAGGTGGAAAGAGATTTGGGGGTATTAGTGGACAGCAAACTCAACATGAGCCAGCAGTGTGCCCAGGCAGCCAAAAGGCCTGCGTCAAGAATGGTGTGGCCAGTAGGTCAAGGGAGGTTATCCTTCCACTGTATTCGGCACTGGTTAGACCACACACACACACAGAATCACACACAGAATACTATGAGTTGGAAGGGACCCACAAGGATCATCTAGTCCAACTCACCATCTAACACCCGTACAGAGACTGAACGCACACCCCAGAGTTGTGAACATAAACCTAGATCCCTCACAGGTGCACAGGCCACTCCAAGCCAGGAGAGGCCCNTGATTCGGATGTGGAATGGGTTGCCCACAGAGGTGGTTGAGTCACCAACCCTGGAAGCGTTCAAGGGGAGGCTGGATGAGGTACTGAGTGATATGATCTATATGTAGAGGATAGGTTAGTTGGATTATAGGTTGGACTAGATGATCTTCAAGGTCCTTTCCAGCCTTATCTATACTGTGATACTGTGACAAGGTTGTTCTTACCCCAGAGGGTGGTTGGGCACTGCCCAGGCTCCCCAGGGCAGTGGGCACAGCCTCAAGGCTGACAGAGCTGCAGGAGGGTTGGGATGATCCTCTGGGGACAGCGGGTGACTCTCGGGGATGGGCCTGTGCAGGGCTGCGAGTTTGACTGGATGATCCTGGTGGATCTCTTCCAATTCAGCATATTCTCTGATTGACATTCTCCATAAGCCTTGTATACTATCTTCCCCTGCCTCCCAAGGCATGGCACAGCAGGTAGTGCCCCAAGCTGGGCAGGACTGGGCACTGGGATATGCCCTGGCTGTGCAGCCTCAGTGATCCAAGGACCAGCACCAGTGCTTGCAGCCACAGACAGTCTCTCAGCAGCCCTTAAACCAGACAGATAGGACAAATTAGACTCACATCATGGAATTTGACATTAGACATACACCAGATTTTAAACCTTTCTCTTAGTACTGTTCAATGAGCAGAAGTACAAGTTAAGGTGTATCAGGGTTAACTGAAGATGGAACATTAAAATTAAACTTGTCTATTACTAGATATTATGGAAAAGGCCTTCTCTACAGAAGCAAACCAACTGTCAGCACTGAATCTCAAGCAGTGATCAGTCATGGTGCAGGCAAATAGGTTAAAAAAGTCCTGTGATGAACAGAAAAATAATTTTACTGAAAAAAGGCTGTGGCTTTTCTTGAAGGTGAAAAAGAGCAAAATGTTACCAGAAGTAAAGTCAACAAGATTTGTAGCTTTTGGTAGCCTGAATGAAATAATCAGGATTAGACAAACAAAGGATTTTAAGCGCTCGAGCCTCTGGATTCTGTCTCGTTTTCTAGTTACATTGTTTGATCTAGTAAGACTTGACACTCCTTCAGTCAAAGCTTGACCTCTTGGATCATCTTTGGTAATGGCAGTAGAAGCTGCACTCTTACTGTTGGCATTATGCTTGTCCAGGATGTTCTCCTCTTGTTTTAAATTGAGAAATAACAAAGGCTTTCTTAGTCTGTAGATTGTTGTCCAGAACAGAAGCCTAACTTTTCATCAGATTTCCATTGCCACAGTATTTATACAACAAAATGCAGTGTTTTACTGGCTGGATTTGCTTTCCCTCGCCTTCCACATGTACCAGGGTCAGTAACAGAGGTGGGCAACTCTGAGCCAAAAGGGCAGTGATCTGAGTTCACCGAATGCAGGAAGGGAAAAAAACAGCTTTTATTCAAGCCATAGGCAAAGGAACTTGAGTCTTGAAAGAGTCTGCATTATTCAGGCAAGGTATTGATACATGAACCAAGGTCAGTACCAGCATGTCTTGCAGTGCTGAGCTCAGCAATGCCCTCCACAAATACAGAAAAAGGATGGCTCCTTTTGGATTATGAGATTAAGCACCACCTGGAGTAACCAGACTGCTGGTACAGCATTAATAATGACTCCTTTGAGCCAGTGTCAAACTTTACCACTCATTACTTGAATTTACTGTGTAGCTGATGGTGTGTTGGGTGAGCCTGCGTGCAACACAGTTACATTTCATGTATTCTTTAAAGCCACAGGAACCTGACTATAAAAACACTGTGGGTGCACTACTTGTTTGACTGATATTAGGAGACTTGAATGGGAGGTGAAGAAAAAGGAACAAAGGAATGGATGAAAGCAAAGAAAGGTGGTTCTGCCTGCAAATTGGCATCAATGGAGCTCTCAGTATTGTCTGTTAGCTGTGATGGCTTTCCTTTAGTGACAAAAGAACCACACACCTCCTGCTCTGAATCTTTCATTAAACCTTAAAAAGCAAGGGAAGCCTCTGCTCTTACGCAGGACAAACTTGAATGGCACTTGTCAGAAATGAGAATTTTCAGACAGTCCAGCTGGTAGACAGCATTTCAGCCTTTCACAAGAGAGCTGGCCTTCCCAACAGGCTGACATCTATCGGAAGTTCTGGAAGACTTCAGGATTTGGGAAGTCACACATACTACCAAGCATGCAATATTGTATGTCCCAATACTTGAGAGCCAAAGGCTCAGTGACGGTGAAAGCATCAATAGATTAGGGAAGGAAGAACAAAGCTCTATGGGTGATGATAAGAAACATTTGTGTTTGAAACCTTGTGTATGCAGCACAGAGATATTTGGGAGCTGCATAATACAAGCATAGGTGGTGAAAGTGCTTTTTAACTTGTCAGGAATAAATGCTTTGGTAGGTGAAATAAGAACTTCATGGAATGGCTCCATCTTGTATAGCTCTTCATAACTACAAGCTAAACACAAGATTATCCATTTTCAGAGCAGAAGATGGGATATCCTCTTTGGTTTTCTTTGCTTTCTTTGCAATACAGACATATTCTAGGAAAAAGATATTCATATTCAGGAACATTTCCAAAATATTTCTTGTTTGAATGTTGTCTAGGAAACTAGCCATGTATTTCCAGTCCTCTATAGGAAACATCAAAGGTGAAAGCTTTTAAAACAGCCCTGAACACTGTCAAAAGCATGTGAGCCAAAGAAGAGAGAAGACAAGGCTTGTACTGCTGCAGTTATTTGCTGTGCCCCAGTCTGAGCTTCCATTAAAAATGTTTCTGTTTAAGCAGTGGTTTTTCTGTTTTGCATTAATGAACATGGTATGCCAAAATGAACTTAGTGCTGAATAAAAATGATGTAGCTCAAAGTAAAATTAGGAGAGTGTCCTAATGAAAATGTTCAAGGACTATAAATGTTAATATTATATTTTCCATTGAACTTTCTTTGATAAACTTCCCTATGAATATTCCAGGCATGATTTTTATTACAGCCACATTTCTCCACCCAATCACTGGATTTCATTTCACTGTGAATAAGTAACTATCCAGGGATTTTTAGCAGCTTAGAATTGCTCTAACCCACTGGTCCTGTAATTAGCTCCAACTGTTGTTTTTGTGAAGCCATATTCTTCTTGATGTATTCTAAAATCCCCAGCTATCCTCTCTTCTTAGCCTATTATATTAATACTAGGGCACATTAATATATGAATAGGGTTAACATTGCAAAAAAATGCTACCTGGATGTTTTCCAAGCACATATTTGAAAAGGCAAGGTTTTATTTAAAATATTCTGCATCTGAGGATGCACCAAATCTCTACTTCATTGAATGCATTTGTAGCTTGGCATTCAAAAATTCTGGGGTTTGCTTCCAAATCTTTCTGGAAGGATGACTCAAGACTGGAGAGTTCATGGCTCTCTTCCTGAGAAACTGGCGGTTGCCATAGCATTATGTTTGTGGGTTTACCCTTTTTAGTTCACATCATATTTCACTCCCTAAACATCCCACTGATGCAAGGAAACCAGGAGAAAAAAGAAGTGTTTTAAGACTGATGCTGAGAATGACGTTTCTGAGGGTACAGGTATGGAATCCCCATGCTGAGCCAAACACCAGGGAAAATTGTTCACAGAGCAAGATCATCACCTGAGTTCATCAAGGGAGTACTTTAGTTTAGTGTACTGAACTGAGTTCAAAATTAATGCATTCTTTTTATATACAGTCATACCGCAGTAATTTGCACTGTCATATTCATGGTCTCAGTGACCCGCAGAAATTATTTCCATGATCCTCGCTCAGTGATTCACAGGATGGTGTATAATTCCATGGGACAGCGTGTTGCCCACCCCTGCCAGGAGTGAGAAAATCTTAAATTGTAACACATGGCACCGAGGGTCCTCTTTCAACCTGAGTGCCGGCCACAGCAGGCAGCCTGGACTTGCC
>WEKX01006614.1:0-27128 GCA_013390025.1 Pitta sordida
TACAGAGAGAGACAGATAGATATATATATATACACACAGGGCAGTTTCTGTGTTCTGTTCCAAGAGCTCCATAATAAGGCAGTATCCAGCTTCCTCCTGACCACAGCAAGCTAAAACTACTTTAAATATTCTGAATATATATATATATATATATATACACATGAAAGACTCTCTCTGCTCCATGATGCCTTCACCTTTTGCCACAACTTTCCCCTTTTCTCTCTGCTTTTTTCTGATATTTCAGTGTGATAGCTAATCAAAGACAGGAAGAGATGGTGTTTTTCTACTTTTCTCACTGCTGTTCAAGTGATAATTCAGAACTGGTAACTCCACCTTCACTCATTTAGTATTTGGCCAAACTTTGAATAATTAGATTATCTGTAGGCTTCTACTTTTGTTCATAGCATTTACTTTGGACTTTTTTATTGCGATATTCTGCATCCAAATAAGTTAGATTTTATTAACAAGGGACTTTTCTTTCATCTCAACAGAAAAAGTAGCATGAGAATAACAAATCTCCCTGGGAGACAGAACAGTATGTCTGCTCCTTAGCTCTGTATTAGATCCAGCTGAAAAGACAGCATCTGAAAATCTTCCCAGGACTGTAGACCTGTGAAGGAAAGGGTGAATGTGATTACTGGTGAATTTACAGGCCCTGCTCAAGTGTTGTTTCTGGGCAAGATTCTTAGTTTTTCTCACAGTTATCCACTTGTGAAACAGGGTGATTCTCTTGCCTTTTTCCTGAACTGCCTGTTGATGGAAGCTGCTGAGGAGTGAAGCTGTCCTACCACTAATGTAGGTAATATTTTGCTCACTGGTCTCTTGGGCAAAATCAGACTTTTTGAGGTTACTCTGCTGCCCCCTTCCAGGACCAGCAGCTGGTTACATACCTTTATCTCCATTTTGGAAACCCCATTCTGCATCTCCTCCATTTAGTCCTGCATCCCCTCTATTGGAAGTCCTGTGTATAATCACATTATTCCCATGGTAAAATAACCCCTGACTGACAACCGGTCACGACCTTGGCCACACCCTTCTACAAAACGAGATCTTTCTTACAAAATTAATTTCAGCTGACAAGTCGAGTTCTTAGACTCGGTTGTGGAGATTGCCTCTGTTTTTTTCTTTTCCCCTTCTCCTCATGGAAATGTGTAAAGGGGGATTTTTCTGGCTCGTGTACCCCTGCCTGGCCGATTCCTGCGGCTTCTACATGTGGTGGTGGATTCCACATCCACAGCAGCAATGTGGTGCAGGAGGCAGCAGGCAAAGGGAGACTTGTTACCCCGAATTTCCAGAGCTCAGGCCTAAAATAGACTTGTCTGTGTGCATCTGTCTCTGTGGTCACTGGCTGCTCCTTGCCTGCGGAACAGGAGGATGCTTCTTGCCTCCTGCTGCCTTGGCTGTGCGTGGGTGTTGTGATATATTTTTCTACATTCACTTTGGGTTTTTCATTTCAGTCCTCTTTGATTACTCTCCCCTCAATCTTTCAGACCAAATAGGATTCTAATTAACGATGAACTGTCAGTGACAAATCACTGCGTTTTGTTTCCAGCAATGCCTCTCTTTGTTAGCTTCTCTTTGCAAAAGCAACTAAATCAACAGAAAATAAAAATATATATTTAACTGTCTTTTTTTTGTTGTTTCTGGTGGGAGATTTTGAAAAGGAAATAATGTCTTGCCTGTTAAAGAAAGCTTCATTATCTCTCTTGTAACTACTTATCTGGAAGACACTTCTCCCAGCCTGGCTACTTTCTGCCATCCTAAAAAAGATTTGTAAGCTCAAGACCTCAGCTTGAGTGAATATAAGCACTGAGTTGTAATGAAGAGCTCTCTTGATCAAAGCAAAAGACATAATAACGGTGCAAGCAAAGCAATATCTATATTGAAATGAAAAATATATCAGAATTGTAACAAAAGCCCAAGTGTTACTGCCAAAGACTATGGAAATGAAGGCCATCAACATTGTTGGCTTTTCAGTTCCTGAAACATTTTCCTGTGATGGCCCCCTGAGGACATCCATTGTACTCTTTCTTACAGCTTCCTGAGAAATGCAGGAGAAAAATAAGATCCAGAAGAAAAACTAATTGCCTAAATTACATGAAAAAGTTGAATCTAGGGAGGATGAAATTCCATTGCTGTTGAAGTTTTATTATACAGTAAGCTAAAGGAAAACAATCCTTTAAGGTTCTATTTATAATATTCAACCTGCTTCACTCTGTTCCCCAACACTAATAAATACAGTAGCATTATTGGAAATAAACGGGAGTCCCAAATTAAGATCACTTTCTTCCTAAACCTAAGAGCAGCTCAATATTAAGCCTTCAGGGAAAATGAATTCTGAAAAAGAAACTACATTCATTAAAAACTTTAGGGAAGAAAAAGGGGGAGAAACTATAAAAGGGAAGGAGAAATAAACTGTGTGTCCCTATGTATTGCTGGGAAATGAAATGCTGCAGCTGTACAATATTCTGAACTGGGATTGCTGACAATTTATCTCTTTGTACCCAACTAGTAGCCATGAAAAATGACACTGAAAAGGCCAGGACAACACACATCAAAAAAGAACAGCCAACAGTTCATATTGAAAACTTCATTTTAGAACCCATTAAAATTATATGATGCTGCAATTCATGCTCGAATATTTGAACTTCTTCCATGCCTTTTTCTATAAAATAAATATTGTTTAAGTCACTTTGACATGTGGGAGTAATTGTGGAAACCCTGGAACCCATTCTGAGGTCGAGTTCCTAATTTTGAAATGTTCAGGTGGCCAGAACTGACCCAGAAATATGTTTACTCAATAAAGATATTAATGGCATCATCAACTTCCCACAGCTATATAGTTCAGGTTGTCTGAGTAGTGTTATGCTTCATAATAAATATCTCAGGAATGCATTGCATGCTGCAACATGTTTGCATAGGGTTAAAGTAGTTGCAGTTAACAAACCTATTTATTGGTTTGGTTCTATTTTTCTGTAAATTCACTCTAGAAGGAAAAAAAGGTCAAATTTAACACAGAATAACTCCCTATAAGAGTTTCAGTCAGATCCTAAATGAAGTTATTTTTGTGTGGAAAATTAGAGAGTTAAGAGACTTAGAAATCTCTCATTCACCTCTTAGTCACCTCTCCTGAGATGTGCATTGAATAACAATGGAATAAAAGTCATTGTGATTAGTATTTTTTTAGCCACTGACTTGAGCTTGCAAGATCTGTGTAATAACAGCAGAAATATTCACAGCTGACTAACAAGGGGCTGGTTTTGGATCAATCTCTGAAAGCTTTTGTACTTCTAAAGTTCAGAAGGTAAAAGGTCCAAAGTTCCTTGTGTGTCTCTGTGTTTGAGGGTCTTTAACACAGAGCCACGACCCTGCTCTTGCACACAGCCTTGCTACAGGAGGAGTTTGGACATAAATGAAGTTTGCTTTATGACGAGGCCTGGCAAACAAGTCTTTGGGTGAGCTGCCAGCAGTGCACAAGTTTGGGGCTGTGCAAATACGTCCATGGATGGGGAAGAAAATTATTAGGATACGGCTCTTCAGAAAGAGCCTCCAGCACAGTAGGTTTTACTTGTTGGAGTGGGTCCACAGGAGGCCATCAAGTTAATCAGAGGGATGGAGCACCTGTCCTATGAGGTAAGGCTGAAAGAGCCGGGAATGTTCAGCCTGGGGAAGAGAAGCTTTGGGGTGACTTGATTGTGGTCTTCTAGAACCCGAAGGGAGACAACAAGGGAGATGGAGAGAGAATATTTGCAAGGGCTTGGAGTGCCAGGTAGTGCCAGGTAGGAGCAACCTGGTCAAGTGGAAGGTTGGAACGAGATGAGCTTTAAGGTTCCATCCAACCCCAAACGTTCTATGACTTTATGATTGTATGTTAGGGGACAATATAAGACAAGTTATGTTTGTGTGACTTGCACAGCCCCCGAGCCAGAACAGTGATGTTTTGGCTTGATTTCAGTGTTCTTCTAAAACTAATAGTTTGAATGAGTTGATGTTGGTTTCTCCAGCCCCACTGAAGATCCTACTGTGCCAAGAAATCACCAATGTCTTGTGATGTCCTGTGACCATTCCTGTTCCAGACGATGATCCCAGCCAATGGTGCTTGAAGGAAGTTTCTTCTCCAGAAATAAAACCCCTTCTCTTTTTTTTTCTCAAAGAGCTGCAGCTCAACTAAATCCAAAGCTTCTCCTCCTTTTTGCTTCTGCAAGGTGTGAGCAGCTGAAAACTGTGTGCAGCTACTATATATAGCACCAGGCTTCTTCCAAGGGACTGGCTGTCAGAGAGCTGCAAGCATCTGCCTCTTCCCTTCCCCTCTGATTCTGTCTGGGAGAGGGCATTTGGGCATGTTTACCATTCCAGACTGCTCAGTATGATGTAGCCTTTCCACATGAATAGTTACAGAATGTTTCACAGATTACAAAAATTTAAAACCTCATGCCCAGGAGATGTTCAGGAAGGTGGCAAGATGCTGCTTGCACTAGTGCAGCCCAGGCAATGTGAAGCTATTGAACTTCACAGCTTTCCCAGAAATCGTTCAATATTCTTCCAACAAGTGGCTGGGTGTCCATTAACTACCTCGTTTGTATTTCCTGCCATTGCTGAATTCCCTCCCTTGGCTGCAGAGAATCACCTCACAACTGAGGGTAATAACACAGGAAATCATGTAAATACCATGGAGTTAGTGTTCCACTCCTTGAAATGTCACTGCTCACGCACAGTTCGCCACAAAACCGTGTGGAGTCACAGCAGCACTGTTAGTCATTTATTGCTCTTTTTCCTTCTCCTGTATATTGTGCAAGGTGGATTCTCTTTTCCTCATGTTTCAAATACCACTTAGGCCCTCAGTGTTTCATGTTTGAACTTGGATGGGCTCAGACTGAGTAAATAAGGTCCTGATCTTGCAATAATTTTTAGACCTGTAATTCCCACGTGCTCAGTACCACATACTCTTTTTCATGTAAGAATAAAAGAAAAAGGAATGCAGATTTTAAGTGTAGAAGTCTTTGAATATAGATGAATATAGAATATATGACAATATATTCTGATACATATTCTCATACAGCACACATAAAACATCTTTCCTGGTAATTTTCACAATGGCTTCTGATTGATCTAAGACATGGTTTGGCAAGAGTCTTGCATGAAGAGGAACTCTCTGTATCCCTGACTACATTATTCCAAAGCTTTACTACTTAAAAAAATTCTTGAAAACATCCAAATATTGATCCTTCTCCTGCTAGATTAAAGTGTTATTTACCGTGAGAATTACTTTTTCCAAACAGACAGTATACGTACTCATCTGCTCCGGTTTTTATCTCCCTCTGGATAACTGAGCAGATTATGCCCTTAGTCTCTACTATACAGTGCATTTCCCAGAGCTCTGCATATTCCCTCTAAGCCCTCTCTTCTACATTTTCATGTTTTCAGCCACAAACCCAGATGACAAAGCACTCCATAAAGCTCCATAAACCTATGCTGTCTCATCCTCTGCACTACCACACATTTTATTGGTGTTCTTAGTCTTATGCAAATTAAAAAATAGCTTCTGAGCAAAAGACATTCTTACTAAAATTCAAGCTTAGAGTGAAATCACATGAAAACTACAATTCTTTGCTTTTTTTAAAATGTTGCTAGTAAAATACATATATAGGAAAATGCCTTTTATGATCTTTACTCTTCTGTTCAACAAACAGTTAATTGCATTTCTGGCCATGCTTGGCTCAATACTCTCCCTATTCTTGGACAGGACTTGCCCTTTTGATTTCTTCACACATTCCCATTAAAGGTTGATACCCCTTTACAAGGCTGCAGCCTTTCAGGAGAAGACTCAAAGAAGTCCCTCAGTGTGATGAGTCAGTGGCCTTAGTCTGCAGCAAACACTCCTTTTGAAAGTGTTGATTTTACCCTGCATTTTTCCCAGACAGTTCCTCCACCCTATCAGACTAGTTTTCATCTACCTTTCAGCCATGGATAATACTTTTCATTTTCAGGTTTGATACTCTTGACTCTTTCAATCTAAAACCTTCACTGACTCAGTTATAACTTTAGAAATGTGGATTTCCAGTTCAAGGAGCCTTTTCTGAAAAGACTCTGATCTATCACTGTGTTAATCCTCAGTGATGAAGTTTAGAATTTATAGAGGAAAAATCTTGGGAAAGTAATTTGGTACTCAAGACCTGGAAATCAGATAGCCTTGGGAAAATGGTACCAACAGCCATCAGTGATAGAGGAGTTGTTTACTGTGCAGGGCAGCTTTCACAGGATAAGGGACCCTGGGGAACTACTCCTCCACCTCCTGCAAAAAGCACCTGAAGATAAGGATTATTTAGAGACCTGAGACATGGAGATCTTCCAGAGTTCAATTCAATTCAAAAATCTTACAGCTCAGCAAATGTTCCTAATGCAGACAAATGAGTGTCATAATCTATTCTAATCTTACCTCTCTGTGCTATCCTTTGGCTCTTCTTTTCCTTAAGATGCATCCTGTCATCACATTCTCTCAGTATAATAGCTGATAGGTGCATCTATATGACTTTAATAAGCTTTAGAAGAGATTGAACTCTGCTCTGGGCAAAATGCAGCTCATATTGGAGCCCGGAAACCTCAGATTCCATAATAAACATATACTTAGAAAAATAATTACACTATTATTAATAATCACTATATTATATTGTATGTATTTCATTACATTAGAAGAAGAGTTCTTTTCACCCTTTCTCCTTTTCAGAGAATCACAGAGTCATAGAAAGGTTTGGACTGGTAGGGATCTTAAAAATCATCTCATTCCACTCCTCCAACCATGGACAGGGACAACTCCCACTACACCAGGTAGGCCCAAGCCCCGTCTAGCCTGGGCTTGAACACTTCCAGAGATGGGGCAGCCACAGCTTCTCTGGGCAGCCTGTTAGGCTCTGCATCCAAGATTCTCAAGGTGACCCCATCTGGTTTTTTCTGTTCATTTACTCTTTAGAGACTTCAGTCTTCAGGCATCTCTTATTCAGAAGACGCTGGAAACCCCCAGCAGCAACATATCTGAAAATTTAAAAGGTTTAACTTTAATAGTGTTCAGGTTAACAAGGACATTTTCTTTTTTTCATCACTGCCCTTAATACAGCAATCTGCCTTCAAGTTGCCCAGACACAGCAATGAAAGACAGTAATGTTAAAAATTGCAGTGAGAAAGTTTTCAGACTTGCTGCAGAGACAGTTGAAGCCAAAGAAATTTCTTGCTTAATGACAGTAGGCGATCAGATTGCAATATAATGCTATCAACACATTTATCCAAACTGAGTTTTTCCATTTTTAATTAAATTATGTTGTGTATTTGAAAATTATAATCAATCAAACAATACTGACATTACTTTTTGCAAAGTTCTATTAAGAAGTGTTGTTTACACAAGGTTTCAGAAGCACGGAAAACAAAAACAGTTGTTGGATGTACCCCTCTTCACTCTTGATTCTCAAGGTTCTGATGTCCTGAGGCTATGAATGTATTTCAACACAAAACTACATCATCATAAACTAAAGATGTTCCAACCAGCTCCTTTAAAAATTAGATGAATGAAAGGGAAAATTGTTATGACTCAGAATACTTGCAACTTCCTATTCATCATCAACTACACACAAAAGCAATGGGAAATTATCCTTTCACGTAATTCCTGGTCCATTTGAAGACGCAAGACTGAAGTTTTAAGTGATGACAGTGTTCCTGAGTTTCCCAAGACAATGAACTTAAATATCGCAAGTTAAATTGTGAAAAATTGCAAAACGAGTTTCAATTAGACTGTAATTCCAGTAGAAACATCATTTCATACTAAGGGAGGGTCTCCAGGAGTTCCTTGGTTTATTGTTGGTATTATTTGGGGTTTTTTTTCAATCTTAGAGAATAAAAACTATTCTTGCAGGATTAAAATTCTTTGGAATAATCTGCATATTTTAGTGAGTGGCTATCTTTTGTGCATTTGTGACCTGGGTAAAGTTCATTCATGACCAGTGTCACTCATAAAAGGTAGAAAGGTGTTTTATTGCTGTCTTTATGTTGTAAAGCTGCCTATAACCCTGGGCTTCTTACAATGTGTTGTAAAAGATACTTTGCAGTCGCTAGGCAGCTTAGAACAGGTTCATTGCCTGTAAACCCCAGACTGGTTCTAACTGGTTTGATTTTTTCGTGTGATTCCTCGTTATAATCCTAGACATTCAGAGAGATATTATTGCTATCAGATTCCAGAGAGTTTAGTGTGTATTATACTCAATGATATACATTCATATTAAATTATATTTGGTAAAATTAACTTATGTGCTTTCCCAGCTTTTTTTCTGAGATACAACAAATGTGACAGTCTTCAGGCATCCTGTTTGCTATTATTATTATTATTATTATTATTATTATTATTATTATTATTATTATTATTGTGGTGGTGGTGGTGGTGGTAGCGCTGTTTTCATTTCATGGAGTATAGTACCTTTTATCATGTATTATTTCTTTTAACGTTGCTCCCTTTCTGTGCAATGCTCAATATTCACACCACTAACAAGTACATTTATATATTCCAGCCTTTCTATGCCCAGAGCCCTAGTAAATATTGAGATTAATTTAATAAAAAAAATTTAAAATAACCATGTCCAATGTGAAAATGAGAAAAATATAGACCTGAGGGTTGAAAACAACTAAAAATTTAATTAAACCTTGGTAAAACTTCGGAAGCAATTTTCAACTCTTTCAAGTCGTTTCTTATATTGAAGGTGTTAGCTGCTGATCCAACTGGAAGATAATATTTCTTTTTTTTTTCCTTTTATGTGTATGCAAAGCAAGAACTGGGACTGTTATGTCATGCGGATATTCTCTTGCAGCCTTTCAGACAGCTGAGCAAGCCAACTTCAAGCATATCTGCCTAATATAAACTGCCCCTCTCTTCAGATCTTCTTTTCTTGACAAAGTAGAGCAACCACAAGGAAGTTTAGCTAAAAGGGCCAAGCATAGAGAGGAAGATTGGAACAAGTTTCTTTAAAAAAGGGCGATTTTATTTGGTTCTTGAACTTAATAAATATCTCCTGCTCTTCTGTGCTGGAGCTTTTCTCATTCCCATCCTCACCTCAGCCTATATCCTAAAGGTGCTGCTAGTCTTTTCCCTTCTGAAAGCTGCCCCTGCCACAGCGCTGTTCATGTAGCAGTAATGTTGAAGATCACAATATTATTTGAAATCAAAAATACCTCAAGAGAAGGGGAACTCCATTTTTTCTCCCTTTTGCCGCTGAGATTCATGAGAACTGAAATGCATATTCTATTCTGCTCCGGCACCAAAGCATCTTTGCCTCTGCTGCCCCAGTACAGTTCTCTCATTCAATGAAAACAATGCTGTAAATTACTCTGTGCTGATTTAATAAAGTGACCTGGCTTATAGCCCAGCAAAGCAGATGGCACTATGGATTATAGGCTAATGCTTCGAGGGAGGCCCAATAAAGACAGATCTCCAGAAAAAAAACTCAAAAGAAGAAAAAGGGCTGAACATGGTGTCTTTAAGTTTTTTCTTAGCTGACAGGATTGATCGAGCCATGACAGAAAATATATGCATGTGCCAAAGCGCAAAACATGAAATGCCACTGTAAACCACCTTGCATTCTAGAGAATTTTATTCCTTGAGACATTTTGCAGAGCAACCAGTGTGTCCCCATGGAGGAAGATGCTCACTGCAGGGTGCTGGTCAAGCAGAACAGCAGACACACCTCCGGCCTCTCTGTGGGAGACACTGGCTTAAACTGCCCAAGGAAAACCACTATGAATTTTTTTCCTTGCAAGATCTTCGGGTTGCCAGGTTATTTTCCCATCTGCATCAGGACCAAGATATTTCCATCATTTCATGGCTTGTCTCACGTGAGTTAGTAGCCTGGAGTTATGACCATATTGATATTGTGGGCAGGAATTTTGTCTTGATCCCATGCACTCCTCCTTAACCTGATGGCTGTATCCACCTTTAGAACAGATTTAAGGATCAGTATGTGCTTGCTGACACCCCAACTATGTTGTATTTCACCATCCTGACAAACAACAAGAGGCTGGGGGGTCTTTAGCTCCTCAAACTGGGTCAGAACTTGTGTCCTACGTCTCACACAGAAAGCAGAAAACACAAGCACTGAGCTGCTGTGACCTCTTAAGTGATTACAATCATAATCCATTGTGTACTTGTCTGCAACAGATCCATTTCTGTAAGCAGTTGAGTTTAATTGGGCCACAGCTGGTGTTGGCTAAGTACATGGAAAGCAGGGGGGTGAATGAAAAGGGTTTATTGACTCGACAGCTCTCTGTAAAGTGAGTTTTTTCTGATGATATCTGCCTTGTTTCTTTTAGCTCATGAACACTTAGTGCTGCTGGCCTTCAGAACAGGAATTACAGTGTGAAGCTCATCATTTACATCATGGCAGTCTTGCGTATCCTTTGAAATCTCAGATGACTCATCTGATGAGATACAAAAGGTTATAGTTCCATTTCCAAGACAGAGAAGCTGGGACACAAGGAGCTCATCAGTTATAGAGTCACAGAACGGTTTGGGTTGGAGGAGACCTTAATGATCATCCTGTTCCAAACCCCTGTCATGGACAGGGACACCTTCCACTAGAGCAGGCTGCTCCAAGCTCCATTCACCCTTGCCTTGAACACTTTCAGGTATGGGGCACCCACAGCTTCTCTGAGCAGCCTGTGACAGGGTTTCACCACCCTCACAGGGAAGATTTTCTTCATCACATCCAATTTAAACATAGTCTCTGTCAGTGTGAAGCCATTCCCTCTTGTCCTGTCACCCCAGGCCCCTGCAAACAGACTCTCTCTATCTTTCTCATTGTCTCCCTTCAGGTACTGAAAGGCCACAATTAGGTCTCCTCTCCAGGCTAAACATTCCTGATTTTCTCAGCCTTTCCTCATAGGACAGGAAATGCTAGGAACTGTTTGAAGAGATGCAAAGATAGAAAGAGGAGAATACCCGCACCTGACCCAGGACATGCTGGGGAGCCACTGGCCAAACTGAAGACCTGAGTGAATCCCCTGAATTCAGAGCAGCAGAGTCGGGCTGCGCTTGGTGAATAGCCAGCTCAAAAATCAGCTGTGTGAGAGCCTCAGAATGAACTGTCACCATCCAGTTAACTCTATTTCAGGTAACAGAGCAAGGAGAATAACCTGAACAACTCATAGTTCCAGCGAGCATCTCAGACAGCTATCATTTAAAATAAAAGTTTTTATTTCTGTTCTAGTACTAAGATGCTGTAGAAAATGGACACAATTTTGAATCTACAACAGATATAAATGTTCTGATTTCCAGCACTAAGAATGTCATACTGAGCATTTTGTCTGCTGCTAAGAATCTGTGATCCATGACTGCATAAACATTGAGGAAATAAACACAGTTCAAGGGCTTACGCTGAGAGTAGCTACATTACTAAAACATGGCAGTACTGTTGTGCCACGAACAGACCTTGATGTGTATAAAGGAGACATCTTACTGGCATGGTCTGTGTTCAACATCTGAAATAAATTAGAATTGGAGCATTCCATAATAGTTTGTAATATCATGTAGCTCTGAGTGTGTGTATTCTCATTTTTTTAAGCGTCACAGTTGTACATAAGGATAAAATTTATTGGTTAACACTTATGAATATTTATAAGCAAATTTTCAATGAATATTTCACAATGGAAGAGTTACTCATATTCTTATTAATTAAGAAAAGGAATAATGTTGCCCTCTGAGTGGTTTTTGATGTGCTGATAGAGGGGAAAGTCAATGCAGTGGCTTCTATCCTACCCTTTCATACAAAGTAAGTGGATGGGAAAAGTGAGTCTCACTGGGCCAAACCATCACTTAAATGATGTCATATCCCATCCGGTACAAGTGAGTCAGATAAGAGGCCAAACCTAAACCTCGCTGGCGCCAGAGGGAGCAAGGGGAAGGGAGTGAGGCTCACAGTATTGCTCTCAGTGGATGTAACCAGGGACGTGGCAGAAGAGAATTGACTCCCACTGTGTCTTTCACCTTAATTTATACCTTCCTTGTACTTTCTTTTTTGTGTGCTTCAGGACGTCATTTTATGGAATAACTAAAAAAAAAAATCACAGTGCTCCTGTAATTAAATTACACAATGACTGCAGATGCTGCTTTCTCTTCTACAATGAAAATAAGAAGCTTTTACTAAATTTAAGTATTTTGCATGGCTTAAAAATGTGCAGAGATGAAAATTAATCTTGATATTTTGAAGAATTACACACTTAACACAAAGCCAAAGTGTAGAATTTATGTTGTTTAGCATATCGTTTAACTTAGGCTGTGTTCTCCGTAAGGTCCAGCAAAGCCTCACACTTGCAGGAGGGTGCTGGAGGGCACAGCAGGACCTGGAGAAAAGTGGACTCTTCCTTGAGTGAGTGCTGATTTTAGCCAGTTTAATGTAATCAAGAAAGTCTCTTGGCAAATTATTGTTAGAAACTTATGAATAACAGAAACTGAAGCAGTAATAAGAGCTCTCTAGGTCATCTCTGTCTTCTTTCCATTTTTTCTCCCTCTCCAGTGCATGCTAGAGCCCTCACAACCCTCTTAAATATTTCAGATAGTTCAATAACCATGTGTAACACACAACACCATTTTAATTAAGCTTGATGTGCATTGACCTTGAAATTGGATCAGAAGGTCTATTTACTGACAATGTTGTAGCTAAATTCAACAATTGATTGTCACTAGTTAAGACTGGAAATGCCAATAAGCAACTCCATGTAATTTTAGTTGGTCAGTGGAGGTAGTAGGGCCCTTTGAGGGAGCTATAAATGTGCTTAAGTGGGAAAAGATGTTCAAATATTTCTCTCTAACTAGCACAGGGGAAGGAAAACTTTGATATCTTGATGTTGCTTGCAAAGCACGTCAATTAAAAAATCTATCTTTAGTGCCTATCATTTGGACACTCAAATCCTTTCACAAGCACTGGGTTTCGCAGTAGCACTGTAGCACTCACAAAAGTTTTATTTCTGATTTACTACTGGGAAATCGAGGTACCAACTGAATAAATAGCTTGTCAGGATCAAATGGAAACCCTATCATGTTGCAGAATATTGAAGGGCTTTTAGTTTTTCTCTTTAGCACATCAGACTTGAGATTTTATGACTGAATATTCCTCTTTGCCATTGTAAAAGCAGGTTAAGGCCACTGATATCAATTTAAATCTTGAGCAAACAAGATCACAGTCAGCCTTTAATCTCTTGGTTCTTTTATGTAATACAAGATATATTTCTGCAGCTTGCTATCTTCTTCTCAGCTGCGATATTATAAAACACAGCAAATACTATTCCCTTTTCAAATGGACATTTTTTGACTCAGTAATTTTATCTTACTCCCAGCACATGTTTCCAAGAAGAAACAAACTGTTTTCAGGAAGAGCAGAGTGTAGAAGTGATTCTTTTTTGTATTAATCATGTTTCACAGTAAAAATTACCAGGAATAGAAATTCATAAACACCTATTTTTTCTCCAAGTTAAGCTCTTCTTGCAGCAGTTGTTGCACTGCTGTCAGTGAAGCTGCTTCTGATATACAGAGTCTGGGCAGCCAGGGGAACCATCACGTACATTAATGGCTATTTATCCAAAATTTGCTCAGGGACTGTATCTCATATCTCTCTTCAGTCTTCATCTGGGTCTTCACCTTTGTTGTAGGTACACCCTAGCAGCATTATAGCTTTATTATGTACTTGTAAATACTTGAGTTCAGGAAATGGAGCAGCCTGGAGTTTCTATAAATCAAACAGAATGGGCAGATCTCTGTGGGACAAGATATTATGTAGTGTGTAACAAATAAGGACAGGACTGCCCTGGTATCATATAACTGCATATGAAGGTTGAAATGTATCGTATAAAAAACTGTGTGCACAAGCAAACCTGGCTTTTGTATCTGCAAAAAATTTGTCTCATGCAGTCAATGTTTTTAATAAGAAAAAATTTAATTTCTTTGTACTGATTTATTTTTTTTGTCTGCAGCTCTTAAAGCCAGTCCAGAATCTGTTTAAATGGTTGTTCATTTCCCAAAACATGTTTTTTCACAGAATTACAGAATCTTTTAGATTGGAAAAGACCTCCAAGACCAACGAATCAACCTTTGACCAATCCCCACCTTGGAAACGAGTCCAGAGTGCTGAGTGCCCTGTCCAGTCATGCCCTGAATGCCTCCAGGAATGGTGACTCCACCACCTCCCTGGCTAATACGTTCCAAACATGAGACATTTTCCCACATGTAATACCTCATTTTTTAGTGGATTTGCATAAGTTGTATCTCATCCACATACAAAGAATTCATGGAACCCAAGTGAATAAGTCATTCAATTCCCTTCGCTATGAAATACATGAAGGAGAACTCTCTCATGCTGGACTAAAGTGGAATAAATGTAGTCATCTCAGTAGGAAGTGACTCTGGCACAAGATTATTTTAAGCCTCTGTCCTGAATTAGATTCAGATCCTAATATAGAAAAACCAAGATGATGAATCCAGAGACCAGGGAGTCAAAGAATGAAACTTCTCTTGAAATATGACCTTTTTTCACTGAGTAAAAGATTGAACTCAGTTATCTTCTGGAGGACAATCTGAGCCCAAAAGAGCACATATTGCAACCTCAGGCTTCCAGAAAAGATGGGCATTGGAAGAAGGCAAATCAATCTTCATGCCCAAACCAGTCCAAGCAATTACCCAAAAATCACTGAGATCATCACTACAGCAGGAATTCAGCAGCTGAAGTTTCCCTAAGTTCAGTCTGGAGTTCACTCTCCTTTGTCAGCATCAGAGGTCAGAGACTTTGATTTGGCAGCAGGTTCTTCTTTTGCCATTTACTGATCTGTGTTTTCTTTTATGTTCACTATTTCTCACAATGTCTCTGATATCTTTCAAGAGGTGAAGGCCCCCATGATTCATCGTTGCCTAGCGAGAGGCACTAGACAGAAACAGCAAAATTGCACTTATCTCCCAATGGCTTGGCTCACTTTCTCCATAAAGTTTCCATTCCATTTCAGAGTTTAAACTGCCAAATCTCTGTCGTTTTTTAAATATTAGTATAAGAATATAGCTATTTTTGTGAAGGATGGTCAATGAAACAGATAATTAAGTTCCAGGGGAACCTATTTTGTCCTATAGAGTGCCATACTGACTGTCTTAACCCATACCACTCTCCTGTCATAGTACCCATCTTTTTCAGATAAAAGTGACAAAAGACAAAGGCCACACTCACAGAGGCACTATTTAGACAGATTGATATTACAGGCAGTTTTTCATCTTTCACCTGCCCACTGTAGATCACTTGCTTTTTTCTCTCATACTCTTCAAGGCAAGGAACAATTGACTCTTCCTCTTAGCCCTTGCTGTCCTAGGGAGGATATGTTCAGTTAGGGATACCAGTTAGGATACCAGATATGGTGACTTTTGGGGTGCTGTCCAGGCTTCCTGGTGTCCTCAGCAGCTAATCTTCATACAGCCAGCATCTTGCTTACACAGCAGGGAAGAACATTGGAGAGATGCCAGGACAGCAGAACTCACCTCCCGGTCACTTGCACTTTCACCAGACCTGATGTGCTCTTTTTATTATAATAATGCTAAGGATCCAAGTAAACAAATAAAATTAATAGGAAGGTGAGAATGTGTCATTTATTAGCACATCCATTTATAGCTGGGACTCCTAGGTGCTGCTGTGGGGTTACTAACACACACAGAGCTCCATTTCACCTATTGCACTTTCCCTCTCTGCATCTGTTCAGCATCTCAATGAGAGAACCTGGCTTTGAGGATCGTCAATAAATGTCAGCAATGAAGAAACAGAAACTCTAAAAATGCCTTAAACCCAAGTGCAGTCTGGTGTCATGAGATTTCACTTTTCCCCCTGAAGAAGGGATTTCTCTTCCTTTGCCTCCCTGGAGTTTCCTGCAGTTCTGGGTTTACAGTCGCTGAGACAATGCTGCAGTTATGTCAGAACCAGGACAACTGCATAATCTGACAAACTGAATGTAGACTGTCTCTCAGCTACCCTGTAATAAGGTTTCCCTCAGAAGTCAGGAGAATAATCTAGCCTTTATAATCAATGGCAATACATAAAAGCATAGCCCTGCTTTTCAAGTCTGAGTGACCAAATTGGGAGGAAAAATTCCAAGGGTTTCACCAAAAGAAAAAAATCCTCCCAATACAAGTGCAGAGAGTGCAGTCCTGCTGACTCATTCATAGCAGGTTGGGGTTTTATCACTTAAAAATCACATTAATGGTCAATAGAGATTCATCTGGGTGAACTATGTTACAAATTTCTGAAGTTCACAGGTTCACAGGTTTACAGGTTATTCTGAGTTGGAAGGGACCCACAGGATCATCCAGTCCAACTGCCTTCAGAGTAACTCAGGCTTTAAAGATTTAGGCACCTTTTTTAACACAGTGGCCATGACCAGAGCTTCACACTGCTCAGCACCAGCCATTCACACCAGGAAAAACTGCTCAAGGAAATATTCAGCATAGCCAGATGAGGCAGAAGTATAGCGAAAAAACCAACACCCAGGGGTGGCAGAGAAAGGTGAAATGACTTATCCAAGATCAAATGTGAGCTCAGTAATAGAGCTCAAAATATAGTTCACATTTTCCTTTAATTCAGAACATAAATACTCACTGTCTTGGTTTCTTCATATACTTGTGTCCACAAAATAGATTGTAACCTTTAGCAAAATAAGCATACTAGTGGTTAATTAAAAAAATTATATCTTTCACCTTATATTTTAACATTTCTGTACTCTATCATCTTTATTATTAGAAGGTTAATTTAAAAGACTATGTAAAGATTCTGAAGAAAAAGCACAATATTTGAAGAAGATCAGAAGATAATTTTAAAAGTGTGTCTGTTTACTCAATTTTTGTCAGGCTTGCAAGGTTTTTTAAGATCTTTAGAAACATGGTCTTTTTATATGTCTGTATTAATGTCAAGGGTATTCGTTGAATCCAACACACATGCAGGTATTTAACAGCAGACTGCAGGGGAACCTGCTCTCCAGACCTGTCTTGTTAAGTTATAATACCATTCAAAATCTGAAAATAAATCATTACAACTATGATCACCATAATTAGGCAAATTCACTTCAGTGCTGTTACTTGAAGAGAGACAGCATTCAAAAAAAACCCTTTTTAACTAGAGAGGACCACAAAAATGGCAAGGTATGAAGTTCTCAGTGGAACTGAGATGTACACATACCTGCATGCACTGCTCACACCAGCATCTGAGGGTTGCTTGGAAGAAACTTGATTTTTACATCAACTTCCCTGAACATGTTGCAATTTGGCATCTTACTTAGTCAGATTTACAAACACTGGTCACTAATCGGCTTGAAGCCCCTTTGCAGACTGGACTTCTCTGTCGTTATCCACATCAGACATCATCGTGCCACCTACTATCTCCCTTCTAGCCTTGTCACGAGAGCCTGTCTCACCCCTCTCTGCTCATGCACCTGATGCTCTGCCTCTGTGTCTTTCATTCCTAAATTCTCTCCAGGGATCTGCCGCCTTCAGACTTCACTCTATACACTTTGCTTTGCAGTGAAGCACAAATCAAAACTTTCCCGTCAGAAAGGTTTACACTGGTCTTCCCTCCAGTGCACGTTTTGGGGCACTTATGTATAGTGCCATATGTGAGAGTTGGCATCGGTCCCTGCCGATAGCATGTGCCTGCCATCTATTGGCATGTCTCTATGGGCAGATGTAGGCAGACCCTGCTCCTCCATCAGCTTTTGGATTTGTCCAGGTGCAAAACATCTCTAGTGCTGCAGCTGTACCCCCCTGCTAGTGAAACTGTGTCCCCAGACACGTGTGCAGGGAGGGTGGCATGCAGGCACTGCAAATTCCTAAGTCACCGGATTCCTACTGCCTTCCAGAGCTTGATCTGCTGCCACTGCATCAAGAGAATGAAATTTCAGAAAACATACTCAAATTTTTGCTTTCTATTTTTAAAATGTGTGTGGAAATAATAAACTACTTTTGATGTCTATATATAATAGATATATATGAGTTGCTTTTTATGCACATACATATGTGTGTGTGTTTGTAAGGATGTATAAAGACTTATTTTCCTAACTTAACTTGGGCACAATAAGTGCTAGTCTCCTAATATGCCCTGCTGGGAAGGGTTTTTAAGCTTTTCTCTGTCAGAATGTATTTGCTTGTGCATAGCACTGAGTTAATGAATGTGTGTGACATCTCAACCACCAGTCTTTTGCAGTTAACAACTTGGAGCATGAACAAAAGTCTCCCTGTACCTACCTGAGAGTTCTGCTCTATGTTCAAGTCAATATCTTGTTTTGAGATCTCTTCTTCCTATAATTTTACCCTCAAAGCTTCTAGCATTAGTACCCTCTTGAAGAGTTCTGTTTCATGAGAATTTGCCAGTACAGAGGATTTATTTTCAGCATTTTCATTTTAGCATCAATTTAATGCCGGTTTTAGTTAACCTAAATACTCCCAGTCCATGTTTCTCTCATTGCACCTCAGTGGTCAGCTGTTAATGTTGCAGGATATGCTGTGACTGACAAGTGATTTGTGAGGGAAAAAAAATCTCAGAGCTTCATGCAAACAGGTTAAGTGCTTGTACTTCTTGTAGGGAGTAAGGAATCACCTGTCACAGAATCTGAAGTCTCAACACTCTGTGCAGATGACACTTCCACCCCCATATCTTCAATTTCTTTCATCTGAAGAAAGAAAGTGGTTTTCTTGATTGAAATTGCAATGTTGTTATTTACATATGTACACAGAAATAAGCAACATCATGGGAAATTAAGGTTTGTCAGTGCTGCCATGACTGTCTCCTGAGATGAATTTGCCTGTCCTTGCTCTGCTGGGATCAGCTTTCCCACCCACCATCTTCTGGAGCTGCCTCTTTCTTCCTGCCCCCAACTCTTCAGCACACAGTACATGTTCTAACTTAGCATCCTCTCCACGTGCTTCTCCTTAAAGCCTCCATGCATGCAGTGGAATTATCATATAATACAGGGGGGTTTTCCCTTGTGCTGCTCCTCAAGCTTCTCTTTTTAGTTTCTACTCAGTATTAATCCTGTTTTAATACATATTTGTTTTGCATATCTTCCTATTTCGGACCTGTTTTCACCCGCTTCCAATATGGGAATTAGCCTCCTGCCCCACTGTATGCAATCCCCAGAGCAAAGCTTAGCTGGCTTCATCAGAGCCCAGAAGATTGCCAACAGCACAGGCTCAGTGTGTAGTGCAACAAAACAGATGGTTCCTTTCCAGCCCGGAGTCAGGAGACATCACGAGGTTGTACTGCTCCTGTGGCTGAAAATCTGCTGACTTCTCCATGGAAAAGACCAGGAGGACCAGCACTGCTCCTGGCCCGTTTTCCCCTGCACAGACAAAGCGGGGTGAGAGGATGGAGGGGAGTAAGGACAAAGAGGTGCTTTCCTCAGTTCACAGCACTTTCACAAGCTTTGAACTGCTTATTAATTGCAAGATGCATGTCACTCAAATATCTGTGTCCTCTGCTTTTCTGTGCCATGTGCATTGCCTGTCTAGATGAAAAACTCTCTAGATCATTGCCCCTTACCTTGGGCTTGTGTAATGAATAATAGTTCTCAGGAAAAGGTCTAAAAACTAAAAACAAAGTTTCTTCCACTCTTAAATTTGCTCTGTCAGCATCTACAGATCTGAAAGCTTTGAAAGCTATCAACCCATTTTTTTGATCATTAGGCACTTTCAAAACAAAGCAATTACATTTCCACCATAAGAGTGTTTTGGAGATGCCCACCTTTAAAATTATTTCACTTGGTCTTGGTCCAGTGTTAGGCTGGGTGAAACTGTTCTATAGAGTAGAACTGTTCTATACAGTGGAATTTTCTGCAAGAAAAGAGCTTTGAAACACATTTCAGTGTCACATAGTGTATTACCAGTTTCTCACACAATGGAGAAATCAGTGCATTCATTGGGAGCTACATTTCACTTTTCATTTGAAACAGGAGACCTGCTCAAATTAGGATGTCATTCTGTGTCACATAGAACAATCCCAATCTGTAAATTATAAGCACCACGGGAGCCAAAAAAAAAAAAAAGAATTTAGAACAAATATATCTACAAGTAGGAAAGTCAGAATAGCTCCCAAACAGACATAAATTAGACCACAAAAGGGAGAGTGAAAAGAAATTGCATTTAATTATGTCTTGCATTGAAATAATCCACTTTATCTTGAAGAAGGTGACCTGTTTACAGTTTGCACATCATCTTCAATATTCCTCCCATGCTCAGCTGAGTCTAATGAATGTGTCACTTGTTTGAACAGCACAGATTTTGTGCAGAGTTTCTTGACATCCTCTCTGGGTAAAACAGGGCAAAGTACCCTTTGCATTTCATTGTGCCGTTTGGTTATTAAGAGAGAGGTAACACGGGAATGAAGGAAAAAGGCAAAAGGAGAGAACTTACAAAGCTTAACACTGGGAACTGATGATTTCTTTGAGAGGAGATCAGGCTTTGAGTTGAAGTGGAAAAGTATGGAGAATTTTCTAGGCAAAACGATTTCTGTCTGTAGTAGGCACAAATGTGATCATCATTTATGAAAACTGAGCAATAGAACATGATAGAGAACTTTACACTTTCACAGCCACTGTCCTACTGATTTACTGAACATCTTTATTCTCAGCAGATTTCTGAGTAAATGATTCTCTCCATGCTATGGTGATGAGCTGACTCTCCAAACATGAAGAGCACCAAACACTTAGCAACAATTACTGTGAAACTTTCAGATGTTTAAACCAAAGTCCAGTCAAACTTCATGAAGAAAAATCTAATCCCAAAAGAGTGAATGGAAATGAGCCAAGCAACAGTGAGAAAAGCAATTCTCCAGCACTTGGAACTGTCTGACATTGCTTTTTTTAGTTGCATTTGAAAAGGTTTTATTCTCAGTGAAATTTTGTTTACTTCACTCCTGCATAAAACATCCAGGCATTTCATTGTCTGTTTGGATGCATTTCTTCAGCAAGTTGTCAGACAAGTGTGGGTGCAAAATGATGGCCCAGGAGAGAGGCTACGCTTGGAAATGTCAAAGCCAGCCACACAAGGAGATGGTATTACTTGGCATTTCATTCATTAGAATTGCTATTCATGGAGATTTCCAAGTCTCAAATGTTAAGTAAGCATCTATTTAAGGGGCACTGGTGGTCTATCTTAAACAGCTGATTTTTTTCCCAGCTGAGGTATTTGTTATCTCTATGGTGACTCCGATAATTCGTGTGACTCAGATGTCCAATTAGCTCAGGAACACGCTGTGCTATCTTTAAAGAAAGGTTCAACTACAGAACAGATCCTGTGTGGAGTTGCAGTTTGGGAAGGAGGTAGGCAGCTCCCTCTTCACCTCCCTCTCTTACATTCCATTTGGGGAAACAAGCTTCCACTGGTTTATTCACTGACTGCCAACTTCATTTCACAACTCTGAAGTGCCTAATTTGTGACCAGTGTGTTACCTTAGTCAGGGATAAAAGCAGGAGAGGAATTGGAGTAAAAATTTCCCTCTCTTCTCATTCTCTCTCTTTGTAATACACAATCACATCATTTTAATTAATTTCCTCCAGTCTTCACTGAGAGTTTAGGAGGAGTGAACAAAAGTGAAATTAAGTCACATTTATTCCTCCTTGATCTCAGCCTGGCTTTAGGCCAGTCCAGTCATCTCCATCTATTTTTAGACTCTGCACCAGCTCATGTCTTGAAGCACTTGACATAATATGACAAACATTTTTAAGATCTCTCAATAGAAGGTTATGCATATTCTTCGCTAAGAAAGAGCAAATGAACCAAATAGCCCAATAAATGACTTTCAGAAAGTAATTTTTACAGGGTCACTAGAGGGATTTGTGAACTGGAACTGGTAGAAGTATAAGGACTGCTGACTGAACATGGATTTTTCTACTCTGAATGGCTTGTTCTCTTTGTTCTCTCACAAGCAAGCTGTGATGGCACTAACATGTCTGCTTAGACAGTAGACAATAAAGGATAATGTTAGTCTATTAATGAAAAATTAGGCAATAACATTTTAAATTCTGAAATTTTATTTACTTACTATTAATATTTATACATGATGCTATATTTTATATATAGCATTCTGTAATATAAAGTGTTAAATAATTTTTCCTTATAATTATTTTTAATTTTTTTTTTTTTAATTTACGTGGTATCTGTTAAATTCTTACATTTAAAATCATTTATCTTTTTAAATTATTAAATTAATCTTTTCAATTCACGGCCAAGGATCTCAAAATGCTGGCTTAAGTAAACATTCACAAACATGGCAGATAAAGCTATGTATGAACTCCCAGTGAGTCCATTTCTGATGCCTCTCAAAATCACTGAGTTAAACACCACCTGCTGCTTTGTGATTTAAATGACATCATTAATTTTTATCACTAAGTTCAGCTTCCCTGTGATCAATATTTCATTTGTGTCGCTGACAAAGACAAGGTGGAAACTCAATAAAGATGCTTCACAGCACAGACACGCAGAGCTCACTGTACAGTTCTGACCAGAATCCGCTTTTCCCACTGAACTGAACAACTTCACTGCCTGTTGTCAGTGCCAGGTACCTCCTTCCCAGCACATCACGATCTCATATGACAAAGACATGCTGGTTTTAATTTGCAGCACTTGCAAAAGAGCTCTTCTGCCCGCCTTGGGGCAGCAGTGCTAATGTGTTGGGATCTTAGTTAGGCTCTGATTAGGAAGTTGTCAGCTTGTCACCACCTTTGAAGATGACAGTTTTTGTGGCATGTTGCTGAGATGAAAATCCTTTGCAGCTCTTGGAGAAGTTTTCCTTCAACTCAGTAAAATCTCTGTGTAAGAGAGAATCAGGGGGTTGAGTAACTTAAGCAGGTTGTTAGACAATGCCTTTTGTTGAGGAAGATGTTATGATACTAACTTTCACTGTATGCAACATTTCCTTGAGAATTCTGATAACTGTAAAATTACATACAGTGCTCCATCTCCTTAGAATCCGGAGCTGGAACATGTCTGACTGCTTTTCCAGGCAGAGAGAGTTGGGTGTTCCCATCACAGAATGTGCTGCTGGCCAAGTCCATGGAAACCTTTGGAGAAACCTTCTCCAGACGAGCCATTATTCCATTATTTCTGACAGCTGGGAAATGCACCAAAATTATACATATTCAGGAGACCTCACAAAACCAAGTAGTAGCCACCAAATTGGCAGATGGACTTCAGACACATAAATTTTAGGTGATACATCTAGGAAAGAAGGAAACAGACCATGTCTATATGATGCTGAACTCAGAACTGGCACTGACATTGAAAGAGCTTGTGGAGTTTTTGGTGACAGTTCTCAGAAATCATCAGCTGTGCAGCAGCAAAGACAGCATGATTTTGCAGCTCTGCAAAAGTTGATCATGCTCATGCTTTGAGAGCTGTGGATGTCACAATCTCTGCAACTCAAGAAAGAAGTGATGGAGACAGAGAAGAGAAAAATGACAGCAAAAATGACCAAGGCGAATAAATTTTTTACAAGAGACTGAGGATAATATCGTCAGTTTGGAGAAAAGGCAACTGAGACAGACAAAATTCATGAACAGGGCTAATAAAGTAAACACAGAACTGCAGATCTAAATGAAAGTAACGACACAACAGTGGACAACTGAAACAGGCTGCCCCAAGCATTTGTGGGCACTAAACATTAGCAGGATGACACAGCAGGTCTTTGTTAGGATGCCTAAAGGACCAGGAAATGACACGTCCTCTGACATCCTAAATACAGAAACCAGGAGTGTCAGGGAAACAGGGGAAACAGACTGGAGGATGTGACCATTTTCTGTGTTCTTCCCAAACAGCAGCTCCTGCTGCCTCTGACTGACAGAGAGCACAGGGCTGTTTGCCTCACCCAGTGAGGGTGACTTTCACACACTTTCTTACACTATTGCTCATCTTTAGAAATGGGACATTCAGAGTTATAAAGACATCATAAAATTAAAAACATCAAATGGCTGTCTACAATTTTCAGTTCTTCAAATAAGTAATGGTACCAGAAGGAAACTGTTTCACTTAATGATTTGTTTATTCTTTCATCACTCATGTACATCTGGCCAGTATTGTGACAGCTTTCAGTTCTATATTGCTGTTTCCATCTTATTCCTGATTGATTTATTCATCTTTGCCAGTATATAAAGAATAGATTTGCAACGCTGCTCATTTTTTCCAGTTTGTCAGGTGTCAGTCCAGCACTAACAGTCTGATTCAAAACACGGTGCAGTCAATTGACATTTGAACCTCATTAATACTGCTTAGTAGAGAAGCTGAAAATTTGAATTGCTGCTCTCATCTTCTCTGTTCCAGCCTAGAAACACCATTAAGCGACACTTTGCTTTGAAACTCCTCACTCCAATCTTCTCCAGGACAATTTTTTTGTTGGAACAAAACCTCACAGTCTTACCATCAAAGTGGGGCCTCTGACCAAATGTGAAGTCCAGTGCTCAGAGTGCAGAGCCAGGGTCTATAAGCAGCTTTTAGGTAAACAGTTGCCTTCTTATCACCCACCAAACCACAACAGGAGACAGATCTTTCCACGGAGTGAGACAGTGCTGAAGAGTTGTCAAGTCACATTTCCCTCTGCCTCTGGACTGACATGGGCTGCTGAGAAGGAAACCATCACCCAGCTGGTCAGTGGGACCCCAAAGCTCTCAGCTCAGAGCCTCACCACCAATCACCTGCCCAGTGAAAATACTATCTGACTCTCATACTTTCTCATTTTTATTTTCATTACTGTATGCATTCTCCACAGCGCCTTAGCTAGCAGCAGTGCAGACAACTCAGTCTGAAAGAAAAGCAGGATTCTAGGGCTGTCTGTGAAAACCATGGGCAGCTGGTTTGGTGGGCATGAAAAAACAAAAGCATTTCAGATTATACCTTCATATTGAGATTCATCAAGGTTTGAGTCAAAGACCATCACTCTTATGCTGATTTTTGACCCATGAAAGAATAAAATCATAGAACCATACAATGGTCAGGATTGGAAAGAACCTTAAAGATCATCTCATTTCAACACCTTGCTTTGGGCAGGGACCAGGTTTTTTAAAGCCATGTCCAACCTGGCCTTGAACACTTCCAGGGGTGGGGCAGCCACATCTAAACCTACTCTCTGGAGGTGTGAAGCCACTCCCCCCTGTCCTGTCAGGCCCAGCCCTTGTAAATAGTTTCTCTCCATCTTCTTTGGGGTCCCTTCAGTTACTGAACGGCCACAATTGGTCACCCCAGAGCCTTCTCTTCTCCAGGTTGAACAATCCCAATTTTATCAGCCTTTCTACATAGGAGAGGTGCTCCCTCTCTCTAATCACCTTGGTGACCCGCCACAGTCCTTCTTCTCACAAGTTCTTCAAAGTTCATTGACCCTTCAGTTCACTGACCCTTCAGCGTGACTTTCTCTAAACTAGAAAACCTGTGTATTTTTCCAGGGATTTGTTTATATTTTAGTGTATTTTCTAAACAATCAAAAGTCCTCCCTCCAGGTGTGTGCATCTCAATGAATTCATACTGAGATTCCTACAACTGGATATTTACTACTGGTAAAATGGAGTTTTATCTCTTAAGTCCAGTAAGCCTTGCTGCAGAAAATTTGTCTGAAGCACAGTGTTTGCAGTCTCGTTTTCTGAGATAAGAATAGGAAAACCATTGGATTTTCTATCCCAGAGGAGATAAAAACCTGAAGTTCCTGTGCTTCCTGCATTAGAACCCAGAAAGCAAATGAGAACTCCTGTCAGCTCTGCATTGTCACAGTTCTCTCTAAAAAAACCAAAGCCCCAGTACAACTGTCAAATACATGTATTCATTGTGTAGCCCTAAATCCAGTTCCCCTGTAACACAAAATCCTATTTGAGAGCTTTCTCATAACTGCTTTTGCCATTATCCCAGCCTTCCCTACCTTGAGATGTCCTAGTGGCAGCAGAACAGTATGACAGAGCTTTGATTTTTTTTCTTTGTGGACTGTTTAATAGTTAGTCACTGAATGCTTGTTACAAGCCACTACATTTGTCACACGTTTGCTGCTGAACAGTCACAGATACTGATCAGCAATTCCTTTAGATACTTTGGCTTTCAGACAGCAGGGATCTGGCATCTGAAAGAAAAAAGGTCCAAAAGTAAGTCCTGGTTACAAGTGAGGACACACAGCCAAGCAGTTCTGGCTTCATTCATGTGTGGTCTCAGATTCGTTACGGTATTTGAAGAGTACTGAAATAGTTCATTGTTTCTGCTTTCCACACATTTCTGTCACATTTGTTCCCATGACAAGAAGTTTAAAAAAAATGATGTGGCAGATGTATCCTGTCTGAGATTTGATGGCTCTTGAACAGAAATGTATGCAGGAATATGCAGACAGGATTGTACTGAAGAGCTGCCTCAGAAGACTGTCCTTCTCAGTCTGTAATGAATTCACATCCAGAATCCTCAGATTGTTATGAATTAATACTTTATAAATGATGAGGGTTCAAAATAAATCACAGACCATCTGCCTGGCAAGGCAAGCTGAAGGGCTGTAATGTGCAGATGAGTTCCCATCGCGCTCTGGAGAGGAATGACCAGGCAACCAGTGGTAATTGAGCAGTCTTCCAGTTTGGGATAGATCACTGTCAGAGGCTGAGTTGAAAGGTCTACTACAAAGAGCCACTGATGTGAGCTTTTCTGCCCCTGAGATCAATTGTAAATACCAGCATAGAAATATGTAGCCTGGAAGATAACTTGGACACACAAAGAGAGACAGCTGGTTTTTTGGGATTCCCATCTTCACCAGCCAGACCGTCCTTACTTTCTTACTTTCTCCTCCTTGTTCATTCTTTGTTTCTGATACATACCGTAAGATTCTTATGAAGGAACGTGTTCATATCAAACTGAAAAGCTCTTTGTAAGGACGTGTTCTTTAGATCCATAATGCAATTTTCCCTATTCACTGTGTGAAGCCTCCTGTCTGTCCTTTCAGTTCCTGGACAAAATATAGTGGAGTTTGTGGAGCTGGATAACGCAGGAGTCAAAACCTCTCAAGGTTTGCAATAACTCTTGGCAATATTTTGCACCCAAATAGTAACAAAAACTGGCTAAACCTCACACTGTGAAATAACCAATA
>WEKX01006614.1:27166-79823 GCA_013390025.1 Pitta sordida
AGAAAACCAAACCAAACCCAAATAGACAGCTAGATCCAGGAAGATGGAAACAAATTCTTACTCCAGGCTTTATTACCAGGTTACATGCTGCTGTGCACAATGCACTCTTTGGAAAGGCAGGAGCCAGCAGCAAGATACTCAGTGAACTATCCCATTTACCATTTTTTCCCCTATTTTATATTTCTATCATTTTTGTAATGTGCATTTGCACAGCAAGGGCCCTCTCTTTCCAGATGGCATTTTGCCTGCTTCACTCTGGCTTCCATCTGGAAGAATTGTTTTGCATCTGCCTCCAAAACTAGAGCCAGCTCTGCTCCAGTTATCAGTCAATAACATGAAAGAGTGAGGTAGTTCATGGTCTCTTAGTTGAGGATCATTGCTTTGATCCCCCAGCTTTCAAAAGGATTAGTCTTAGAACTAAATGCTCTGCTTGGAGCAAACCACTGGCCCAGCTCTGCTGATACTCCTGGAACAAAGCTAGATGGAACCAATGCAAGAAAAATATATTAACTGGGGGCGTGACATTAAGGATTACTCTCCTAGTGTTTAATTCCAGACACCTGAAGCTAAATCCTGGCAGAGTTAGGGTGGAAACAAGAAAGAATATCGCCAAGCAATATTCTACACCGAAGGATTCCTCTCACCTAAGCTTGAAAGAGGAAGGTCTAGTCAGATGAGAGAGAGACAACTCATCTGGCTCTTATATTAGGATGGGGTGAATGGATGGCAATCCTCCTGGATAAAATCAGATTATATCAGTCACAGTCCAAAATGGATCTTGATCACAATTCAAGGAAGTCTGGAGAGGTGAAAAACTGATTTTCTCAGAGCCCTTTTGTGACAGTGCTGAGGATGACAGATCTCACCAAGATGTGTTCACACCAACTAGCATTTTAGTTTAATTGTATTACTACAGTTTCAAATGCAAGTGTTGCACTATCTGTTAACAAGATACAGAGAAGGTATCTTCCATGGGACACGTGAAAATGACAATGCTAACCTGTCCTTGGAATGCCACAGGGAAAAATCTCTCTTTGCAGTCATTTGTAGCCATCTCCTTAAAGCTCTCTTCCCACTCTTCTGACATGGATGATGGCATAGATAGAGGAAATCTTCCTGCTGACATGTGTAGGCCTACTGTCTGTTAAACACACTGGTTGCGTTCTGTGTAAGGATAAACTTTGACTAATTAAGGCTTTTAAACTATCAGCCACAGATGGCAACAGTTTTAATGTCTCCTTGCTTGTATCTACATATGGCTGGGAGAACAGGAGCCAAACACCACTAGTGAACTTTGATTAACAATCATCAGGGACCTAAAGCAGATCTTTTGAAAAGTTTGGGATTTATTGTAAATTTCTGCAGGCCCCATGAATTTAAAAGCAGATATGTCCTGTAACTTTTGGGGGCGGGCCTTTCTTTTCCTATGTGTTTATCATTTCTGAATAATCCTATCTCAAAACTTGTGTATTAAGACACAGGTTGGAAGTTCAATTTAGTCAGGCTATTCCACTTCGATTCTGACCTACTGCGTACATACAGGTCACAGGTGACTCCCATCGATGTTCATTTGTGGATAGGTGTTTATCTTCTGCTTACACATTGAGGTGTCTCTGTGTGACCTTTATTTTTGCTGCCGCAAATGGTAAAATATTGTTTTATATAGTCCTCTTCTCAAGGCTTGTCTCAGAGGGAGTTTCTACTGTTCACCTCCATCCTGGCATCTCTCCTTGCTGGGTTGCATGGTTTTGAGTTGATATACAAGTCAGTGATTTTTTTTAGCAAGCATTTCTATTTCACCATTTCTATTCCTGCCTGTGGCTCAAAAGAACCACAGTATATGAAATGGAACCAAAATATGAGATCACAAGAAATAACTTCAGTAAATTCTGGGTCAGAAGTGTGTACTAATTCCTTTTTTCCCTCTGCAGCGGAATTCTATTAATGTCCTACAGTCTATGTCATTTGATAACATACCAGGTTATTTCACAGCTGAAAAAAATAGTGAAATGGAAAAGAATGACAAACTAAGGAATGTTTTCTATCTTTTCCCCAAATTTATCTCACTCAGATAAGATAGGAAGCATTTTTACTAATGCATTCAGTACAGTTGCAACTGATAACATTCATACTAGGCTGGGCTTTTCCTATGAGGATATTGATGTTGCAAGCAGAACTTTCTAACAGATTAAGAAATACTATTTCTTTTCTTTCAAATTATTTGTGAAGAATTGTTGGCATCAGCATCTTACCTGACAACACACATTATGCCTTTAGCATTTAGGAAAAATGTGTGTACTGGATTAACCCTCAGGAACCAATAAATGAGAAATTGGGACAATTTTGGCTAGGCTGAAAATGCAGATGAGGAGCAAAAACACTGATTGTTACAAAAACGGCAGGGGAGCAATCTTGCAAATTCACCTTAATAAAACATGTAGAGATGATTTACAAAATATGTGTCTGTCCATAGTCCCATATTTATATCCACCTCCTCATTAACTGAGGGATGGCTCAGTGATATCTGTGCGTTGGATTACTGCCTCTGGTAGATACAAAGCGTGGAACTGAGATATTGATAGGACTTATCTCCTCCAGGCAGCTGGAGTGGAATAAAAAAGGCAGGTTTTTCAGTTCTGTGCATGTCTGTAGAGAAAACAGCCACATTTGAAATGACAGCATGACTTTATTTTAATGGAACAAATTCAGGATTAACCAGCACTGAACAGGTGTCAACCCCAAAGTGCTCCACAGTCTCTGACACTAATAGGAACTGAGCATTTGTTCCAGTGCTGCAAGAATCTGGTCCATCAAAGCTGTCTCTTGTGATCAGACTTTACCAAGTAAAACCAAAGGTGTTACTCAGCAGCTCAGTTACCCACTCTTGTGGGCAAGGACTCCATCCCCATATCACACAATCCAACATATCCTACGCTACGGTTTGCACAGGAAAAGTCTCTGCTGGTACTTTCCTCCTCCATCCAACACTCACAGAGTGCTCACACCCTCATCCTAAACCAAAGGGAAAAGGCATGACCAAAAAGTCAACCCTCTGTTTTTTTATAGTCTCTAGCATAAATGAGCAGCACATAGGAAAGCAAATTCAGTCCCACAACAACGTTTCTGCAGCCACTAGAGGTACAGGGCTGTGCTCAAGCCCCTTGTACAGTGAATGTGGTACAGGCACATGCCATAGAGAAGAGGGGACCTAGAGAGTAGCTGTTGTGGTTGGCTGGATGATGTGAGGAGAAAAAAATTCCACTGTGTAGAAAAAAATTCCCTAAGAAGCAAGGTTCTTAATGTCATGCGCTCAACTCCTTTTCAATGATTTAATGTGTTGAAAACATGTTGCCCTTCAACTTCAGGGAATTTCATATCATACCCTATGTTTTTTTCATCCAAAATGAATAAAATATAACAGCTCTATTAATAACTGAACAACTTCAGCGTGTCTTCTTCCAAAACTTTTAGAGCATCAGTAATAGAGTAATAGCAGTGACTGGTGATCAGCCTGCTCCACCCACTCTTTCTAAATAATGGAGCAATGTTTTCAGCGAAGGGTTTTAAAGCTTTGTCAATAGAGGTTGTTTCTCATCACGTGCTATGATTAGGATACTGCAGCTTTGCATTTTCCTCTGCAGTCCCAGTCCTGAAGCAGTCAGGAAGATGTTGCATTCACTGTTCTCCCTGTGCCGGGGAAATAGTTGTGACAGTGGTCACTGCAGCAGTCCAGCAATCAGATGTAACCAGACATGAAGGAACGCTTGAAGCATGCCACAGCTTATTTATAACTCACCACCCTGCCCTACTTATTCATTATTTTTGATGCAAAGTACTTTTAATTCCACGCGAATAAATGAACAAAGTAAAGCATGTCGCCAGTTCAGCACCAAGCTCAAGACCAGCAGGCTCAGCAGCCCCCAGGGGGGATGCTCCCAGCACATGGAAGAGGGGCCTTCCAGAGCACTCAGAGAAGGGCTGCCTGGGTCAACTGAGCACATGCACTGAAGGCAAGAAATGGGGCTGGACACAAAGAACCCACATGGTAGTTTTTGAGGAACACAAGGAGGCTGAAGAGTCTACAGGCAGCATTAAAGGAAGGGCCAAACTTCTGTTGATCCAGAAATCAGTACAATGACTGTTCTGAAAAGCATAACCAACACAAGAATAGGGCCAGGACACAAATGCCAGGAAATAAACGTGTGGGAATGAGGAGTCACAGAACCAAGGGAATAACATAGATGTCTGAAGAGTGATGGGAATTCTGGAAGTGCCAACAACAAGCACAATCTTTCTTAAGCAGAGACAACCAAAAGCAGAACTATTAAAAATATGGTAACATCCAGATTACATTCCAGAAGGGAGTCTCCCAGTCTCAATACACTCCTATTCACAATATTTTTTGCTTAATGGGAGATTGGTGATTCCCTGCAGCCAGAATTTCCCATTGCTTTATCTCTGAGTGAAACAAACAGATGTTTGGAAACAGATGTTCAGTTGTCCCAGGGCACAAATCCTTGCTGCAGAGAGGCTTCAGGGCACCTCTGTTCTTCTCCTTCTGGAGTTTCTCCATCCACATTGGAGCTTCTCTATTATGATCAGATGTGTATTACCTTCATGATTACATAGCGCTTGGTGTCAGTAACTGCTGAGCTGGAGGAACCTGATGGTTCCATTACAGAAACAAACTCAATTAAAAACAAACAAAAAAAAATCAAATCATGGTTTGGACGGACTTAATTAGATTTAGTAAAGATTAGATTTAGTAAAGTTAGATTTAACTTTACTAAAATTGCCTGTTCTTTCCTATATTGAAATGGTTTTTTTCAACAGCAAGTTGTTCACTTCATAGTGTCAGAGAGACCCCCAGACCCTGTGATGTGTTGAATCCCTCACTATTGAAATTCCATGCAGGTTTGCTGGTTCCAAAATAGACAAATCCCAATCATTAGTTTATGAATAGGACCTTGCATTATGAGAGGGCAGAATTAGCATGTATTTCTGTAACGATAAGCCTTCCTCCTCTTCCTTTAAATTATTGTATTCAATATATCTGTTTTAAATATTCTAAAACTATTTAAGCCCTTATTCACAGAGAAACTATTCTCTTTGATGAGTGAACAGTGATTCTGGAGGTGTTTTTAACACAGAGGAGTCTGGCCATATGTGTGCTTTTTTAATTGATCTCTGCTCTGTTCTCACTTTGATTATTTAGGCAGAAAAGCCTTCCTGGATTTTCCTTTCCATGTTTTAAATTCTCGCTGCATGAATTACACTTACTGTGCTTTCACCAGTTCGTTGAATCCATGCATATTTATACATGTACTGAAAAATGAGTTGAGTTCATTCATCCTGCATATCTTCTTTGACCTCTCGGGTCGTTAATTAAAGGATTTCCTTCCAGCCTGCTTCTACAATGCAAATAAATATTTTTATGTCCGTGTCTAGCGAGCCATTCCTTTCTCATTAAAATGGCAAAGCTATTGGCTCAGGCAGGCAGCGAACAAGCTTAAGGAGCTGGAAAATACTACAAGGGAGCAAAGGATGGAGCATTAGCGGAACACCAAAACTACTCAGTCATTAAATAGTTTTTAACTTCTCACAAGCAAAAGGTTTTCTGAGGTCAGGAATGCTGCTACGTCCCCCATATTTTGCCTCACCAACCCACTGAAATTCAAGCTGTCAATGGAAAAATATCGATTAAATGTTTCCAACACATATTAGCTGAGTGTTCACATACAGTCATTGAGGGACTGTTGGACCTCAGCCAGTGCTGAAGCTCCCTGGATCAGCCAGTGGGATCTGAGCCCCTCTTCTCCATGCTGGGTCCCACCTGGTGATCAAACCAGCAAGTGGTTGGATTATATTTAAAACTGTTCTGATAAAAGGTGATTAGAAGTTTGTTTTCACATAAAATCTCCAGCTTTCTATCAAAATGATCATTTAATAAAACCAGAAAAAATCAAGAAACTTCTCAGTAAGGAAAAACAAAAACAAAAAAGAAAACCACAAAACAACAAAAAAATCCAGGAAATAAAAGACACTACATACAAAAAAAAAGTCATAGTGAGCGACTCATAAATGTTCACTTCTCAGCCATGAAAATCAGATGTGTGCATGGTTTCTGGGAGGGGGATGAGCTTTTCCTGAAGATTAGAAGTGCTGCATTCATAATTACTGATAAACTGACTGATTAATTAAGAAGTAGATAGACATATGAATTTATCTTGTGCCTTATCCAATTCTCATTTAGGACTCCCATTAGTAACATTAGCATGAATTGCAATAGGTATCTCATCCATTTCATTCTCTCCACCCATTACGCTTCAGGGAGGGCTGATTGAATGCTGCAAAGAGAATGAGTGCATCTTGGCAAATATTAATTTGTGCTTTGAAATGAATTTACTCTGACTGTTCCAGTTTGCCAGCTGGAATACTCATCAGAACAGGGAATTTTAAGCAGAGATTGGACATCATTCAACAAAAGTAAAATTAGGATGGTATGATATTCCCCAGGAAAGCTTTTCTGCATATTTATAAATTCATTTAAATAAACAAAATACACTATGTGACTATAATGTGGTGTAAAAAGAGAGCAGTGTTTTACCACCTGATATCATATGTCACTTAAGGATCATTACCGCGTGTCACAAACCAAACACTCCTTCCAAAAATCATTGAACTAATTTAAGCAAATCCCAAAAACCCAGAGATTTGGGCTGATCTTCTACCTTGTAGTTTGCAGACAGAAAAAAAAAAAGATAAAATTCACTGAAACACCTTCTCTTTTCAAAGTCCCCTAAGATAACTTGAAATCCCCAGAGGAGCCACTCAGCCTTGAGCATAAGGTACAAAACAAGCTGCACACCAGCTGTTGTGTGGGTGAAGGGTGCAATATGTCTCTGAATGGATCCACCAGCCCCACTTTCCCACTGTAATAGACCCAAAGTTGATCTGTCACATAAAATTTCCAGATCCTCTCTGTGAACCCAGGCTCACTGAAAAAACAGGAATAAATTCCTAAAAGAAAGCTCCTCCTGTATTCAATGGTCGGAGAACAGGAGGAAAAATTCCTAAACATCACAACAGACCAGTTGACACACATCAACTGAAACATCCTGAGACTTTCCCCATGACAAGGGAATCCACATGTCAGCCTGCACAGTCCTGCTTCGCTCACTGTTCCCTAATGCAAACACAAGGGCACGTCCACTCCACATCTTTGTTTCAGTCTTCTGAGCACAACTAAGTAGTTTCACCTTCTCAACATTACTCAACAATAAACCAGACCCTCAGTTGACTGGAAGCATCACTTATGCTATTTCAGTATTTTTTTAAGCCAGGACAAAAATTAAGTATAGTTTGGGGCACTGTATTCACACTTCAGTTTCCCAGTGGATCCAGGCAAAGTGTGTGTGTGCACCGCGGGGTATCCTTAAGGATTAAAAAATATTTCTGACATGATAAAAGAATGGATTTTCATCTTCATTTTTGGAAGCCTGAGAGGGACCTCTTGTAAGTCTGGCAAGTCTCTGCCTCTGCCTGCAGGCACTTACTGCCTGGGTCTGTCTTCATCTACAGAGGCTTTTAGTTCTCTAGTGTTTTGTTGTTGTTTTTTTTAACCAGAAACATGTGAATCAAGCGCTAAACACTGCTGAGGTCTCTTGCATCTCCTCTCAGTCATCCCTGCAGGAGCAGCAGTTTTTCTGCAGCAGTGTCAGCTGAGGTCAGACACAAAGAGGGCTTTACAGCATCTGAACTGTGATATGGATGGATGAAAAAGGGATATCAATTCCTTTTCATCTCCATGTCCTGCAGTGCCCAGTTTCTGTTCTTTTAAAACACAGTGAAAAAAAACCCACTTTAAAACAGTATTTCCACAAATTTTCCAGCTCAAACTGCAGCTGGGTAGCAGAGAATCATACAATGTTTTGGGCTGGAAAGGATCTTGAAACTCACCTTGTTCCAATCCTTCACCACAGGCAGGGGCACCTTCCACTGTCCCAGGTTGCTCCAAGCCCTGTCCAGCCTGGCCTTGAGCACTTCCAGGGATGGGGCAGCCACAGCTTCTCTGGGCAACCTGTGCCAGGGCCTCACCACGCTCACAGAAACCAGTGTGATATAACTCAGTGGGCTGAGGGCCAGGACCAGTAATTAACTGATAATTGGCAAACACAGGGAAATGGTAGAGCTGCTTGTTACAAGGATAATGCTCATTCTGCAGAACAGAAAGGAAAAGTACTCAGAAAACAAACAGAGCTCATGAAGTGACACACGAATCAGGGCCAGAGCATGAAAAAGTAAGAATATAAAAAAAAATTGTGGTATTTAAAGAATCAGAACACTGCGCATTTAAATCCTTTTTATACAGAGAAGCTGGCAAACAGCTCAATGTTTCTTTTAAAGTCATCTATTTTCTGCTTCTCAAATTTTGGACACCTCCAGACTCAGGAGAGCAGAAATGGAATTTACATGAAAATTAAAAAGCATTTTACATGTTCAATCTGTGTCACATTTAAAAGTTACCTTTATGAGCGTGGAGGATGTTAGATTGACAGCTCTGGAGATTGGCATCTCTATTTATAGCCAAGGGACAGGGAAACCAGAGGCAGGAACAGTGCCAGCACCTGCCCAGATACCCTCACGTTTCCTCCCTTTGCTGCCTCATCTCTGCCTTGCCTGGGGTCCCTTGGAGAGCAGCAGGGTTGGACCTCCTGCTCTCCCTGCAGAGATGCCCGTGGAAGAGGTGATGACCTTTGCCAGCCACTGATCAAACTGGCGCAGACCGTGTCACCCTCTATGTTTGGGTGCTCACAGAACAAGAGAGCACCTCTCCTATGAGGAAAGGCTGAAAAAATGGGGATTGTTCAGCCAGGAAAAGAGAAGGATATGGGATGATCTAATTGTGGCCTTTCAGTACCTGAAGGGAGACTAAAGAAAGACAGAAAAAGACTATTTACAAGGACAAGGGAGAATAGCTTTAAACAGAAAGAGGGTTGGACTAGATATCAGGAGAAAATTCTTCTCTGTGAGGGTGATGAGGCCCTGGCACAGGTTGCCCAGAGAAGCTGTGGCTGCTCCATCCCTGGAAAGGTTCAAGTCCAGGTTGGATGGGACTTGGAGCAGCCTGGTGTAGCAGAAGATGGCAGGGGGATGAAATGAAATGAAATGATCTTTAAGATACCTTCCAACTGGATTGGGCTTTTTCCAGGCCAGAGGCAGAAAGGTGTACAGGACTGGAAGACAAGGGTGTCATGGCAGGATGATTAATGATAAAGCAATTAGTGTAGGGAAGGAGTGGTGTTTAGCGCAGAGCAACAAGTCTGTCATAAAATCCCCTGAAACCAGAGATCAAGGGGTAATGTTCAGGAAAGTGCAGGAAAATTTCTCAAGCTTGACCCAGCACAGCCTCCATAGACCAGCAATTTCATCTCTACAGCCACATTTTTGTGGCGAACACTTTGCATGCTTTCAAGACTATGAGCAGTTGATTCAGTTGTCAGCTGTGTTTGAATATCTTAACATCTCATTTGGAGAGGTTCTTGCTTTATTTTTAAACTCTTTTGAAATTCTAAGAACAGACAATAACATCTCAATTTAAAACCAAACTCTCATTTCATTTTATTTACAAATTGAATCATAGAATCCCAGAATGGTTTGGGCTGGAAGGGGCATTAAAGATCATCTCGTTCCAAACCCCCTGCCCTGGGCAGAGACACCTTCCACTAGACCAGGTTGCTCCAAGCCCTGTCCAGATTGGCCTTGAACCTTTCCAGGGATGGGGCAGACACAGCTTCTCGGGGCAACCTGTGCCAGGGCCCCATTGGGAAGATATTCTTATTATAGAATATTATAGAATTAAGGCAACTCCTAGTATAGAATTAAGACAGTCATTGGCATAAATGGTTTACTGAGGCAATTGAAGGAAGGTAATAAACCGAAAGGGACAGGAGCAGCAACTAAGATAAGCTGGCTAAAGACCAGTGTTCATTACATCTGAGATTGTTCATGCAAGAGATCTGAAGGATCTGGGAAAGGAGTTAATGACAATGACAATGTCAATATAAATGCTGAAACTGGAAACGGTTCACAAGAGCTGGGACTTGATTATTGGAATTTTTAACAAAAGAGTCTGACTTAATTCACAAGGAAAGGGACTGGAAATATAAAAAGAGGTAAAATAATAAAGCTACTGAAAGAACACAATGAGTTATGAATAAAATAGAATACCTACTTACTGGAAAATGCTGTTTATTCAATTCAGTGTAGTTACTCGGTTAATGAATAAAAGGAAAAATACCTGATACAGTGAATCTGGGGATTTTTGAAGAAAGTCCATAAAAAAAAATGTTATTAATAGAACAAAGTATTTCTAGATGCAGGTAACAGCATTGTCCTGGTTGAAAACTGGTGAAGAACCCAGTTTTTCACCACAGAAGTGAATAGAAATTACCTCAGCAAACCTGGAATCAGGCTCAAAGGAAGGCAGAAATACTGAGACCAGTAATTCACTTCCCCTGTGAAACCATGATTTTAGCTGAAGAACCTTGAAAACCTACAGGGTAAATTTAAGGCAGGAAAAGAGAAGTGAGTGGACATTGGTTTTGCAAACCTCCAAATGTCACTAGAGATCAGCCAAGCACTCTGTGAAATCCATGCATTCTTTTTTCCAAAGAACTGGTCAGACCCTTCCATGGTTCAGCTGGATCCGCCTTTAGTCACAAGTAGGGTCACTGTACCCACCTTTAAAAATGTATTTTCCACAGTGCTTTATCCTGATCCAGCACCAGTGGGAAAGATCCTGTGGCTTCTTTGGGCCTTACTTTGGGGTCTTTTTAGAGCAACCTGTTTAAGAGAGGAAGAAAAAACAAACTGTGCCATGTGCTAATCTGCCATTCCAAATCATTCTGTGATTCCAGCAGCACTCACACAAGGCTGTGGAAGGACAAGAGGAGCAGAAGTGAGGGGAACACTCCCAACAAGCCCAGTGCCAACCAGAACCCAAGTTAGGAGTGGGGGGAACTCCCCAGGCTTGCAGCACAGGTGCCTTTCTCCCAAAGCAGGTGGCTTCCTAAGCAGGCAGGATAAATAGAAGGTGATCTGTCAGACAGTGCTTTCCCTCCAAGGATTTGAAAGGAAGGCTTTTAAAGTTGTGCTGAAGGCAGCAGTGACTCTGACACTTGGTGAGTAAGAAGTGTAACATTAGCATGAAAACTGAAGCCAAAGAGGGGAACAGGAAGGAGAAAGTGAATGAGTCAGAGTAGTGATTGTGGGGGCGTATCAATATTTATAGCAAAAATCCCCAGCCTCCAACTGACTCTATATGGTGGCACAAAATAGATTTCTTTCTTTTTTTTGAAACACTAATAAGGAAATCTGTTTGACAACAATAAGGACCTGTTGATTCAAAACTTGTGCTCTACACCAAGCACTGAAAGTTATTTCCTGATATCTCTGTGCTATTGTCTGTGTATTGCAAAACAGAAATGTTTTCTAAGAGCTTCTTAAAGGTCAAATCACTTGGCTTTTTATAGCATATAATGACTACTTCTACTAGATTTTACCAATTTGTTTTATCTATGCTGCAATTAAGGCAAAAGAAATAATTAAATTAGCCAGATTAACACATCATTTGCTTTCCAGATCCCAAAAGTTTTTCTAATTTCAGAGCTGAAACAATCCAAGTTTGCTGAATCTGTTGCTAAGCAATTGAAGCTGTCAAAGTTTAAATCTTGAATTATTATCTTTATTGTCTGGAAATAGGATGCAAGTGAATGGATCAAAATGTGAGCTGGTATCTTCTAGTTCCAACTCCCAAGTGCTTCTCAAAGTCAAATTTCACCATAATCCCTGTGGCACAGTAGGGAGCTCACTTTGAAAAGAGTCGAATTTTCTTGAGGTTTAGCTATCCCTTTCCAAATAGCACTTGCCACAGTTTTTTTGAGGGCATGGAAGAAACTTCTATGTATGAAATGTATAAATGGAGCATGGAGCATGTTAATGTTTATAACAGCACTCAGCTTACAGGGAAGCATCTTAAAGAGTGGAGAAAACAGGACTTAATGGAACAGACAGATTCTCACATCCAACCATTATCTTGTCCCACAAATGAATGTTTTTTGCTTACAACAGCTCATGATACACTACGCTCTGTTTGCATTCAGAGTTGTGCTTTATTTCCTAAATACTTCCTAAATAATTCTGTTTATTACCCACAGACATTTAATCACCCCTGGCTTAACTTTCAAAGCACATTATCATCACTCGTTCACTTAATCGCTTGGTTCAGACGGGATTTTCTGCAGGAAATTGTCCTCAGGCAGTCTGGTAAGTTTGGATAGCCACTGATGGAATGCAGTTTGGGAATTATTTATTGCTGATATTTTCATAATGTGCGTATTTTTATTTCAGGTCGGTAAGGATGCAGGGTTCTGTGGTCTCTCATGTGCTCTGAAAAGATTTATACCAACAAGAGTATTACATGAAGGCCCAGCAACATTAATGAATTCCATATCATATTTCTGGGTTGATCTAACTACTTAGTGGCTTTCAAAACATAGCTCTTGATTGTAGAAATACTTGTGGAAAAATGAAATCAGAGTGGATTTTGGTTTCTTTTTAATGCTTTCAACAATTTCAAATTTGATGTCACATATAAAAATGTACAGTGTCAACAGCAAGGGAACAGCAGAACTCCTCTTCCTATAAAAATTTTCTCTTTTGGGGCTAGGACAAATAATCATTTTGGCATGATCTTCCTCCTTTCTGTCTGCTCACTGACATCACATGAGGGCCTTCGGGAATGCAGAAGATAAGATTAAAGACAGGTAAAGAAGTTGGTCTTTCCTCACATGCAGATCAATGGGATTTATGTTTATTGATGATGCGAAAAAGATTGGGAATTGAGCCACTGACAAAATCTGCCATAAACAAAAGCTGTAGGTCATGGTCTCTTAAATCAATTTACATTTGAATATTGAACTATGGGAAGCTCTAGAGGCAAAAACAAACAAACAAACACACTGAAGGCTGAGTGTTTTTCAACACAGATTTTTCTCCCCTATCCAGTACTTCCTAAAGTGTGACACATGGCTTGGAGGGGGGCATCTCCTTCCGGCACAAAGCTGGGCAGTTCAGCATGTGAGGGCCGAGATAAACATTGTTAGGAGGATATTTTAGGAATCTGTTGTTTCTCTTTCCCTTCTCCAAGGCTTCTCCTTGACACCCTGACAGGTTTTAATCCTTCCACCCTCTGACCCACAGACATTCTGACACGGCTCATGGGTGTTAGGACTGGCTCTGGTCTTCCTTGAATGGTCCAGAGCCAGTGCACTTGTAAATCGTAAGATTCTCAGCCTGGAGAAAAGGAGGCTCAGGGGGCACCTTCTCACTCTCTGCAACTCCCTGACAGGAGGGTGGAGCTGGGTGGGCATCAGGCTCTTCTCCCAGAAAACAAGATACAGGACAAAAGGAAATGGCCTAAAGCTGTGCCAGGGAGATGGTGGTGTCACCTGGAGGTGTTCAAGGATGTGGCACTCAGTGCTCTGGTCTGGTTGACAAGGTGGTGGTGGGTCACAGGTTGGACTTGATGACCTTGGAGGACTTTTACAACCTGAGTGATTCTGTGATTCTGGGAAATTATGGTGAAAGTCACTCAATTAAATATATTTTTAAAGAAATTGACAGTTAATTGTAGAAATATTTCTGGGCTGAATCCAGCTGATCAGATGGATCGATCGACAGCAATGCTGTCTGTCAGAATGACAAGACACCTCTCTAATTACCATCGCTGCGTAGGTACAGGCTGCCTACCTACTCACAGCAAGAACATTTCTCAACAGGACCTTAGTTTTTAAAAAAATGAAGCTTTTCTGTGGAGGCTTTCTCATACATTCTATAATAATAGTATACATAATACATGTGTTCTGTTTCTTCATTTTCTTTCCTTTTACTTTTGATAAGGTAGATTTACTAAAATCTGAAACTTAAATATTTATACTGTGGGCTTTTTGATTAGCATATTTTGAAGCTAATCACAACAGGGCTTAGCTCATTTAGTGGATATGTCAGTAAAATGAATAGTGAATTCAGTAACGGGGATGAAGAGGAAAGGATGAAAAAGAAGCAATTTGTTCTTGTGGAAAGGATAATGTGTGTTACATGGGTACAGGCCTACAGAAAGTTAAGTAGGAGACTCCTCCTGCTCCCTTTCCAATCCAGAGAATAATTTTTTAGAGAATGTATTTTTTGAAGATGAGGTATTTTAATCAAAAGCTTAAAACTTCCACTAAATTAGTTTTTAAATATTCCTCTAACTTTAATGTGAGAGTATTCAGACATCATTTAAAATATTGTACAAAGCTGATCACAGAAAGAATTTAAATCATGGTTTAAAAGTACCAGTGGACGCAACTACCAGGATTTAAAATGCCAGTCTTCTGGCAGTCCAAAATAGAACATTATTAAAATTGTTCTGTTATCATCTATCCACATATATTTTTTATATATTTTACATATACATATATATTTAATGCTGAACTTTCTGAGAACTTCTTTGATCCTTCTCTGCAGCCGGAAAGGTCAAAGAATTATTGAGAAGTCAAAACTGTTGTATGTGCATAACTGAAAGTACGGAGCTTTGAAAGAAATGCCAGGCCTCATGTGATTTGTCACAAAATGATGAGAACAAGAAAAAGAGAAGTCAACTAAACAAGGGAGAAGGATTTATTTTGTTTCATCTTACACAACTATGATACATAACATTTTGTCTCAGGTAGTCAGCCCAGACAAAGAGCATCTCTAGAACATCATCTGACTAGTCTCTTGGAGAGGTTGACATTCAGTGAGAGGACTGGTGCTTTGTAATGCCTCTTGTTTGCCATCAACCATTTCCGTGATTCATTTTTTTCCTACCCTTGCCCAGTTCCACTTGGGAAGACAAAAAGTGAAACTAATGAACTAAATAATGGCCTAATCCATCAGATGAAGACCATGTGGTGCAAGATTTGCCACTCAGCATTACAGCAAATCAAAGAAAAAAACTCTTCATTTACATCAACTTAAACCATTCGGAAATGGCAAATTCATTGTTTTGGCTAAGAAAGCCAGACACAGAAATTTCAAAACTTGAAAAAAAAGTGAAAAGTCCAAGGGGTTTTTTACATGAAAAACATTGCGTTTATAAATTAACTTAAATACATTTTTAAAGGAAAGAATCATCCCTAAATGAAACAAATGTATGAATGCACTGTTAAAGGGTCAAATGGGATGGAGGTTGTCAATCAGTAAACAGCACTTTAAACAGTACTTTAACTGAGGAATAGAGGAGAAGAAGAAAGAATGAGAAGATTGGAGACATGATAAATGCTCAAGGAATTCCTCTTATGGAGGCCTTGAGAAATATTTGTCTACTCACAAAAAATGTCATAAAATAAATTTCTTCAAGGGTTGATTGTGCAAGATAATGAGAACTAAAATTCCACTGAAATAAACCAGAGGCTGTTTGTTCTTTGTCCTATCTATGTTGTCAATGAAGGGAAAGAGTAAGAAGAGCAGCTAAAATAACCCTGAATGTAGTTGCTTGCACTCACATCTCCATGGTGATTTATCTGATGGACATTTCAGTTCAAGTGTTTCCAGCCTGCTGAAGGCACTAGAAACAAAAACCCTCCCAGTAAAATTATAGGTGTCAAATGGAGCAATTTCAGGACCAGGTCGGAAGAGGAGATGAAATCAAGCACAGTTGTAGCTATAAATAAGTAAATAATAATAATTTTAAAACATACTATAAGATTATCCTGTCTATATTGCATATACTTCTCAGAACTGTGTATTGCTGACTAAGACCTGGGTTATTCTGGTACATGCTCTGCCCATCACCAGCAAAAGTCAACATGAATTCCCAATACAAGGGCACTAACCTTTAAAGGGTTACCAGCAGCAGCAGCCTTTAGAAACCCCTTGAGCAATAGCTCCAATGTATTCTGATATCTATTTTATATCCATTCTTATATTTTAGACTGGTTTGTGCAAAGACAAGCATTTTTCTTCTGAAGCACAGCAATCCTAGTGCATATTTCAAGCTAAAAACCTATTGGTTGCACAACTCTTGTGAGAGTCAGACAAAAATTAACGTCAACAGTGTGCACATTTCAAATTTGAAACACAGGAATTAATAGCTCTACTGCAAAGCTGTCAGAAGTTCTTAAAATCTTTGGGCTGAAAAATTACTTATTTAACTCAGCTGGAACTGATCTGGATTCAGAAAACACTGTGTGCACCTCAATGGGCTATATTACAGAAGTCCAGTAGATGCTGAACTTCGTGTCTCAAGTATGTATAAAAGCTGTCAATTTACTCAATTCAGAATCACAGAATCATAGAAAGGTTTGATTTGGATGATACCTTAAGGACCATCTCGTTCCACACCCTGCCATGGGCAGGGACACCTTCCACTATCCCGTGTTTCTCCAAGCCCTGTCCAACCTGGCCTTGGACTCTTCCAGGGATGGGGCAGCCACAGCTTCTCTGGGCAACCTGTGCCATGGCCTCACCACCCCCACAGAGAAGAATTTATCCCATAAATCACACCTAAATTTCCTCCCTTTCAGTTTGAAGACATCCCCCCCGTACTGTCACTTTCTCTTTTCCACACTGAGAAGCCAAAACTTTCTCAGCCCAAACTTTCTCAGCTCTATGTCTCCCTAGGGAAGGTGCTTCAGGCCCCTTATCGACTTCATGGCCTCCTCTGTACTTGCTCCAACAGTCCTATGTCCTTCTTTTGCTGGGAGAATTGGAAATATTCAAACTTTCATGGGTGGGTCTCACAACAGCAGAGTAATGCAGGAGAATCACTGCCCTCGAAGGACCCACCCACCACAGCTGGGGCAATCCTGCTCCTCCAGCACCTTCTGCTTTAGTTCTTAGGACAGTAAAAGCTGGCTGGGATGCTCACAATTTTTCCTGGTCCAAAATTTCAAGTTTTTTCAGAAGCTTACAATTTTGCCTTGTGCCTGACAAGAAGTGGAACAGGAACATGCCACTTGAGCAATACCCACAGGATAATCAATCACTGTGGGAGAAGATTGAAAACAATCTGGCCTCCCACAGCAGGTTCAAAGCCACCAGCATCACTTACGGCACATGTTTTATTCATCTGTTATTCCATAGTGGGAAGCCATTCAACAGATGGTTTCGTTTTCACTTGCATTAGATATATGAAGTTGTGAGCCTGTTTGTAACAAGTGATAAACAAGTTTGAGCTATTAAAAAAGTGTATTTGTGCCACTCAAATTTTCTCTACATGTTTGCTACTACTTTAATGAGAGGTAAGGTTTCAAATACTCAAGGACCCATCCTGGTAGGGGCATAGAAGGATCAATCCTCCTAGCCAAGGTCAAGACAAAGCTGTTCCTCCAGATCCTTCTGTTTTAGCTCTGATGACAGTAAAAGCAGACTCGGATACTCAGAATTTTTACCAGACTAAAATTTCAAGTTTTTCCAGAAACTTGCAATTTTCAAAGCTCTCTTATTCACCAGAGCCATTTAGAACACAAGAGGTCCAGTGACTCTTTTCATGTCTTACTTGATCATTGAAATATGGAAAAAATCTACTTAGAAGAAAACAGAGAACAAATCTAACCAGACCTGAAATACAATTCTTGAAAAAAACATTTTTACAGAACACACCTTTCATAATTTCTTTTTATTCTCTCTCACGCAATCTCCAGCACACCTCTTCACCCAGCCCCCATGAAAAAAAAACACAACAGGCTTTCACCCCAAATTCAAACAAAAACACATCACAAAATTTCAGCCCTTGTTTGCAAGACATTTTGAGTTTTAACCAGTGCTGTGTGCATAGTACACTTTGCCCTTGCTCTTTCTCTGTCCCTTTATTTGACTATTATTTAAAGATTATTTCAGTCCTTAACTCTTCCTCATGAAAAGATATAAGTAGATTGACAGCAGAAAAAATTGATTGTGAGAATTTAAACAGACAAAAGAGCTTTGGGGATAATGTTAATATTTTTTCTTCCTTTTTTGTTATGAGACAAAAAATCCTTGTTCTCTAAGGCAATACCACAAAATTAGTTCTCATACACCTCCCCAAAACTCCACCTCCATCTTCTCATTTAGTGGATCAAGTAGCTCAGTCTCCATGACCTGCCCAGTGGCTTCCCTTCTCAGCTGGGATACCAGCCAGGTGGGAAACTATGGAACACCTCTTTCTTTAACATCTTGTTCCAGCCCCCTACACCTTCCACTAAGCCAGGTTGCTCAGAGCCCCATCCAACCTGGCCTTGGACACTTCAAGGGATGAGGCAGCCACAGTTTCTCTGGGCAACCTGTGCCAGGGCCTCACCACCCTCAGTTAAGAGTTTCTTTTTAATATTTAATTTAAATCTACCCTCTGTCAGCTTAAAGTCATTCTGAAAACACAGATCTACCGAAGCAGCCATTAACTAGTGATTTAAACAGAAATGGCTTTCAGACAGCATCCACCTGGGCTGAATGTCAGTTTATGAGTCAAGCAGTGGCTTAGTGTCCGAAAACCAGTAACTGGATCATGAATAATGAAATGCACAAAGTCAAACAGGTTTTTCAAGCTTCTAGTTATAATCAGTAATGAAAACTGAATATCCTTGATATTCCTATAAGCCCCAAATTCCTTTGACATTTTTATAAAAAAAATCTCTTTCCCAATGACTGTGGCTTAAGTGACTGTTTTGTGAAATTGTTCCCCAGCAGCTTCCACCATCTTTGTCCATAGAGCACAACACACAGAAAAGATTCCATCTGACCTGCTGCTCACCAGTCAGGTTTTGTGCCTTTCCATCATGTTCATTTCTCCTCAAAATAAACAATGCATGTATAAATTCCAGTAAAAGAGGTCTAACTATGTTAAAAAGTTAGTTTACGTTAACATTTTAAGCAATGATTTGCACATAATAACTGAAATGACAGAGCTGAGCTGAAGCAGTCTCTAAATGCAGATGTTTCAAAAGCGAATGTAAAATACCACAAAGGGAATTTGTGCTGGCCTTGGGGGAAAAAAGTGAAACATTTCTGACAGTGATGGTGTAGCATTTTTCTTATGTTGTTTTCTCTTTTTCTTTTCTTGCAATTATCAAGTTTCACTCAAGGTAAAAATTTCCATTGTTTGAGGTAACAGGGAGATAGGCACTAGTGAAGAAACAGGAAGGATGAGCAGGTACAGGCACGTGGCATTAAAAGGGACCCCGGAGTCATGAAGCCCAGCTGTTGCTCCAGGCACAAGCATCATCCAGCCACTTTCATGACTTAATGGAGCAGCTGAGATATGCTCATAGCCCTCAAGTGAACATCTCTCACTGTCATTATACCTTAGGAGGAGACAAACTTGCCCGCAGCCACAGCATCCCAAGCATGAGACCATATCATTTCTTGAAATTCATACATGGTCTCTGTGTACCTGCTTATTCATGAGCTGCCCTTTTTTAATTAATGCTTCCCTCACTCCCTTTCCACGGTACTTATTCTCTAATGCATCCACAGTCATCCATCCCACCTGCCCTGAGCACTTATGTCAGGAGTGGAAGCACACCTGATTTTTCCTTCTCTCCTGACCACCTTGGTGGAACACCTCTGCACATCCCAGTTGGCCTCTGCTCATCCCATCACCTGCAACACCCCAGTTGGCCTCTCGTGCCCTCATACCATTTCAGCTGGCAGTGTTCACCGCATCAAGAATTCTCTCTTTTGAGCAAACTGCTCTGGTGACCCCCCAGGTTTCTTGGGTTTGAGCTGCAGCCTTTTTCTGCAACATTGCCTGAAATGTTCAGTTCTGCTGGGAAAAATGTTGGTGTTCTTCTGTGACATTTCCTGGGCTGCTTGCCTGGAAGGCTCTTCTCAATCTCACACTCTGCCCGTGGGGAAGGAAGGAGCTGACAAGCCCTGGGGAAGAAGAGGAGCTGGCACTGGGAGTGGGGCGGGTGGAGGAGGAGGAGGGTCTGCCATCAACCCCCCTGCCAGGCCTCCAGCCTCACCAGGAGTGAAGGTCTTCATAACAAACTTCTAAGCCCTCAGCCAGCATGTCAAAGAAAAAGAAACAGAAGAAACCTACTTTGGTTTCTTCAAAACAGCCAGAAATTCACACAGTGCTGCTGGTGCAGAAGACAGCATTTTTACCTGGAGCAATTTTCCATGAGACTTCTTTTCCCCAACTCATCACACCAATGCTCTCTTTGCTCCCTTCGCTTTTCACAGCTGTATTTCTTCCCTTGCCCTTTATATTCTAATCTCATATTGAAACATCTTCTCTCTGGCAAAGCACAGGTTATTTTTATATCTCCCAGAGGTGCAAAGCATAGAAAATCACAGTCCAAGGCCTCATTTCTCCTGCCTTGTTAACTTCTCTAACCACAGTTTAAGCAGCTCTAGGGGAACACCCTCCATATTCCACAGCCTGGGCAGAACTGTTACCTGAGTTTATCCTCCTGAATTATTCCTTATAGATCCTCTGTAAGCACCTTCTGCCACCTCAGGCAGTGCTACCATATCCCTGACAGCACATTTCTGTGCTGCCAGATCACCCAGCCATGTAACACACTCCAGATGAGACAGGGACATCCAAATGCTTTGGACAAGGTGTTATGTTTCCCAAGGTCCATAAAATCACATTTTCCCGGTTTTGTAGCTTTCTCTGCATCTTTTTTTCACAGGGCCAGATTTTAAAAACTGTATTTTTGATGCATATTTTTTCTTGCCAAGAACATTGTCACCGAGACAAGAGCTGGAGATTTCCTTCTTCCTGGCTACAAACTGACTAATATGTTTCAGAACCAACACATTTCTAACCTCTGATTTCTCACAGATTTCTGTGGCCATCTTTTCCAACTACATGTGCAGAGGGAAAAGTTGCACTTAGAGGAGGTATGCATTTGGAAAACAAGTGTTATTATTGTTGTTATTATTCTCCCCTTCCTGCTCCAGAATTTGAGAGTTAATTGCTGCACAGGCTGCAGAAAGAGTGGGGATGGCAGAGTCAAGGAGGGCACAGAGCCACCTGCCCTGCAAGGGACAGACAAGGAGGATCAAGGGTGACAACAGGACAGCACTCCCAGCCAAAGGAGGTACAGCCCCCCAGTAATTTGGCAAGAGCTGGGCAAGTCCGGTGGCTGCAAACAAAATCTGCCACAACCCAGAGCCCCCGAAAAGTGGTGGGGCAACTGCAAATCGAGCTATAAGGTCAGAGCCTCTTGGCATCCTCATGGCCATAGCTGGAAGGAGCTACAGAGCATCGTGGTGATTCCCGTCCTGCACCCTGTGTTGTCAAGCCTCACCATGAGCTCTGCCATGAGAGCAGCTCCCAGGAGCTGCCTTGCCCCAGCCAGCTGGTTCTTCTGCAGCAGAAACATTTCATTTTTGAAACATTTTTGGCTGCACTTTGCCTTAAAAATAAAATGTGCAAAATCAATCTGTGCTGCAATATTGAAATCTGACAGCATCACTCTGCACAGGGCAGCCTGGTTATTAACACAACCACTTACAGCAATTATCCTACCTTTCTCTAGAAGCACCATCACAAGGTGAGATAAAAGACCATGAACAAGTTTGCTCCTTAATTCATGTGGGTCACACAGTAAGCAAGTGTCTGCAAAGAAATTGGTGCACTCAATGTTTTTGCAAATACATCTTCTAGTGAATTGCAGGTAGTGAGTATGATATCCCCTCTGTCAGTTCATGTCAGTCAGCAGATGTAGAGCAAGGAAGTGCTCTTCTGAGCAAGGAACTCGTTAGCAGACTCCAGTGTCACAGGGCTGTAAATCAGAGGGGAATCAACCTTGCAATATAAATTCAGAGAATGACCAGGCATGTCAGGCTAGTAACAAGTAGGCAACAATTCGTAAATATCTGGGCAGTCAAGATGCCTTGAGAGTATGGAGCAGTGGATTAGACACATGAGCCAGCAACAGCAATGACAATTTCATGGCTCAATCCCAGGTGTGCTGCTGGGGATACATCCAAACACTCCTCATACAGGCATCGCTCATGGGACGGCACCTTTCTACTTGATGACTCTTCTGTTACTGAACTGTTCTTTCCCTGCAAACTGCCCAACCCACAAAGACTGTTGACATATTACAGCATAATTCATGCTTCATTTGTGTGTTGACTTGCTCAGAACTCTCTGAGATATGACATCCTGAAAGACTTTATAGGCAGAGCTACAGAACTGCAGGGGAAAGGGTACATGTCATTTATTTAGTGGAAAAAATAAAATATTCATCAAAGCAACTTCATATAGTTGTTGGGATGCAGCTTTGCTTTAATTTGTATGTGTAAGATCACGGGACACATTTCTACACTGTCACTTCAGTTACATCACTGGCACCCATCACTCATTATTGACAGCTCTGAATATTTGATTACAACCTCACACATCCATTCTGCCTACCAACAGGCTCTGATTTCTTTGTATCACCACAGCTTAAGCAGGATCCTGCTGGATCCATCATGGATGCTAGACCTCAAAAGAAAACCCAGGGAGCTGCAGTTTAGGAAGGGTAAACTGTACTGTTGCTCACTGCTTGAAGCAGCGACAGTCACGCACTTTATCTTAGTGGCAGGCTGTGTTAGGCTTCTTTATATGAGCAATACAGAAAAGCAAAGATCTGTCTCTCACTGCTTAGAAAAAGATCCAGCAATTAAATTCAAACAGATTTTTAAAGATCCAACAATTAGCATGAAGAATTTCTCCCATTCTGTTGAATATCTGCATGAGCAATTAAGAGACTCCTATCTAAAATTCCCCTTCAAAAGTAATAGATACAGCATATTTTCTCCGTTCTTGCCCCAAGCTGGTTTGCAGTGAATGATGCACATTGTAAAAAGACTGCTATTTTAGCCCTGAAGGGGTTGTGGGAGCTGGTGGCTAAAAGGATGTTTTTTAGACAGTTTCTTAGAAAACTGTGCTGAAAATGACAATTAAAAACTATATTATGATGCAATTTGTCCTCAAGATGTTCTGAGGAAAAAAAACATATTTTGCATACTGGTTGTTCAGTTAAAAAGGACAAAATTGCACTCGATATATTCAGGAATCACAACTGGATTTTCTAGAAATGTATCCGCCCTGACAGGGCTGTATCTTGTCCAGATTTAATGATCTATGTCACTAAAAGCCTGTTTTTTTTGTCTGAGCTGAGTCCTCTTCAACAAATACTTTAATCAGCCTTGGAATACAACCCAAGGAGTGATAGGGATGTGGCTGGATGCTGTTCCGTGTCCTCACTGAATCGAGCAGTCAGACTCTGTGGTTTGCTAACATGATTAAAGCAGATCCTGAGCATTCATTTAATGGGAGATGCCTGTGCATGGCAGAGGTCAGAGATGCTGCAGAGGTCTCCGAGTTCAGCAGCAGCTATTCAAGCCCTGGAGAAGGAACGATTCGCTGTGATACCTCCATCTGACAATGGGAATTTCCAGGGAAAATGTCATGACAAACTGCCCCCGTTAGAAGGCTGAGCACAGTAGTAGAGCTCCCCCGTGGAAAAGGGAAATACAGATGGTCTAAATCTTTCTTGCAGAGAAGGGAGTGGGGGAGAAGCTGTGTGTGTGCACAGTGGAGGAAGAAGAACCAAGGAAGAGCAGAGCTTTGGGGGTAGAAAACCAAAGATCTGGCTGATTAAGCTTAATACATTTGGGCAACATAAGCAAAGGAGCTGAACTGGGGAGATGTTGTTATTCAGGGACTGAAATAAACTATTACTAACAAGCCTTCAGGTTACCTCTCGGATAGCCCACTGTTTATATTTCATGCATTAACAACTTAGATATTATTTAAAATTGTAAAACCCATCCTAATCTTATGTTACTCTGAAACTGCAGAATTTTTCTACATTTCACTTCCCTGTTTTGTCTCTTTCTCTTTGTTTTTGAATAGATATTAAATTTATGGAGTATTTACTCTAGCTTGATACAGCTTTGAATTTGTGCTCTGGGCAAATAGTCACACTGACACACAAACAGGTTAGAAAATGTCCTGTGAAAACACTGCTTGGAAAATATCACCTTCCAACCGAAAATCTCACAAAACCAGCCCTGCTCTGTATTTTCAGGGCATTCAAAAATGCGCATATTTCAGGTATGCACATTTCCCTGCATGCATTCCACATGCTTTCCATTACATACTTTAAAAACAGTTCTGTGCTTTTCTTCTCTTGGGGAAAGAACTTCATTCTGTAAGACAAAAGGTTTTATAATTCTCTCTTCTATTTCAGGAGAATATTCACACTAAATAAGAATTCGTGCTTCTATAATCAAATCATTTATCTTTAAATTTTCTGTGGGAGGAGATCTTCATCCAGACTCAGAGCCTGGAGTTTCATAAAAAATTCCAAAGAAGTAAGGGCGGTATACATAGGAAATTATGCTCTTTATTGCTGTTTTGCTTGTGTATGAGGAAAATCATCAATTTCTGAGACCACCCATGGCCCATCCAGCTGTGTTTAATGCATCTTTATCAAAGGGGAAGAAAGAGCAGATGTGGAAGGAGCAGAAAACGCCTCAGCTCCTGCAGCACCAGAGGTTTGGGGTTCAGAGCCTAAGAGAGAGGTTCTCTCACTGTTGGGACCCAGGGGTGGGACATCAACCTTCCAGGTTAAGGATCTCCTAGTTCAGAACCTAGTTCTCCATGCAGCCTCAACTCACCAGCATCACTTTGCCTGGTGGCTTTTAATGATTGAAAAAAATAGCAGGAGTTATGTAATGTAGCCTATTTGAAGCACTTGAAAGAGACAAAGGAGAAAAAAAAACAGAAAAGGAAACCTTTGGTTTAAAAGACGTCTGACAAGAGGGAAAGTTTTGAAAGGTGTTAAGCTTGAAGAATTTACTTCAAATCATCTCAGTGGTTCCACACTGACATGGCTATGGCTCTGTTTGGACCTAACACCTCTGGAGAAGGTTGCTGCCTTCAGAGGTGAGACTGCACCTCCCCATGCTGTGGACCAGCAAGCACGGAGCCTTGAGAGCAAACTGTGACTGAGACAGAGGCTTTCATTTCATTTCAAGCCCTTTGAAATCTATCTCCACACAGGCAGAGAGGTGTTCAGCCTGTGGGGAGGTAAGGGCAGCAAAAGCTCTCTGCCCTGGTGTGCGTCTCCAAACCTTTACTTTCCCAAAATAGCCTCCTCTAATACATCCAGAGCAGAGCAAACAAGCATCAAGTATCAAGACAACACAATAGGCTAAATGATATCGTGGTAGGGACAGAGCAACACAATTTACACCCATATGGGGATTTTATCCCAGCCCTCCTAATAAGAGTGTGGCGGAGGCTGGAGCAGCCAGAACTCTGCCCTCAGACATCTCTGTACAGCTTCCCTTGTTGAGCAGCCCTGGGCTGAGCTCCTGGCACTCTGCATGGCTGCCCAGCTCACAGGCTGGCTGCTCTTCCCCGGCTGCAAATTTTCCAGTTCCTCTCTTGAACGAGCATCATCAAATGTCTCTTTGCCTGACTCACTCGTGCCTGGAGAGGATGGATAAAAATCTGAGCACACTTTCTACCTCTCAGGCTTGTGGTCGAATTCCTCTGACTCACCCATCACCATCTCTGACTTTTTGGGGTTCAGGCAATTTTCTAATTTCTCTCCACAAGGCTGTAAAGATACACTGTCCATGACCCTTTCTTGAAAATATAGCTACTTTTTTTGTCTTGATTGACTTCTCTCTTTTTGCTGAACTCCTTCATTGTATGTTATTTCCTGCATTTTAAGGAGTCTGAGCTTCCTTGTATGTCTATACACACAAAAGGAAATCTCTCCTCTATTATTAGAATCACAGAGTGGCTTGGGTTGGAAGGGACCTTAAAGATCATCCAGTTCCACCCCACTGCCATGGGCAGGGACACCTTCCATTAGACCAGGTTGCTCAGAACCCCATCCAACTGGGCCTTGAACACTTCCAGGGATGGGCCAACCACAACCTTTCTGGGCTATCTGTGCCAATGCCTCACCACCCTCACGGTAAAGATATTTTTCTGTATACCTAACCTAAATTTTCTCTCCTTCGGTTTGAACCCGTTGCTCTTTATCCTGTCACTACAGTTCCTGATGAACAGTCCCTTTCTGGCTCCCTTTCCTCCCTTTTACTCTGATTTCCAGGACAAAGTGGACTTCATTGCAAATACTAAATTTTTCCAGAGACAAATTGCTGGTTTTGCTGAGTATATTTTCCAGCAGACATCTTATTTAGCTTTTCAAGCTCTTGGTCCTATCTCAAGACAGCCATCCATCAGGCTTGTTTCCCACACCAGCTGAGGAAACAGCTTCAGAGGAGAGTATTTTGGAGACTAACCATGCCTGTAGCCCTACCTGAGCTCCTTAAATACATTTCAGAATAGAGATCCTAGGCCATCTGAAAACACACATTTCTTGACGAGGTAAACAAATAACAAGCAATTGTTTCCAATTGGAGAATTTGGTTTTCTTCATTTTTTAAAGGCAATAAAAAAGTTATCTGTTGTTATCTGAATAATGCAATTTCTTTATGTTCACAGTCGTTTTAAATATCATTCATTCCAAAGGGTTTCAACACGAGATGCCAGTTGTAAGTGCAGTGTTATTAAAGCCAACACAGCTGTGACAATTTATACAATAATTCTCCATGACTGTAGAAAACACTGGTGAAAAACGGACATGCATTATGCACTTACATATTCTGCTTTTGGAGATATTCTTTCAATATGTACTTGCTTTTCATGTTCATTTCTTCCTTCATTGGAGCCTGACATTCAACTGAAATTATCTCCTCTCATTGAGAGAGCAATATATCAGAACGCAGTAAAATGCACATCAGCTTTATTATTATCTAACAGAGAAAACAGTGGTTAACTGACAGCAGAATGAAGAGGAATAAAACAATTACAATATTAGTGTCTGCCTCACAGAGGCTGGGGCACTACGTAACCACGAGTCCATTACAGGGGATTTCTCAGATGCTAAGAAGGTTAAATGCTTGAATGACTTATCCAAAAGTGATTGCTTTTCTGATCCCAGGTCCCTCGTGCTATGGCAACATTATCTTATTACTTTCAAAATCACTCGTGTGTCTTTTTTAAATTATGATTTGACTCTTCTGCAAGGTACCATCCCAACCATCTGGAGCTTGGCACTCTACTCATGGTATAAAAAGGCTCCACGCACGAGCACAGGGAGAACAGAAAGGGGAAAACAACCCCAAGGCTGTGCCCACTGGTGTAGGGACCAGGAAGAGGTTGAAGGTTTGGGGGCTTTCACCCAAGTCACCCAGAAGGAGGATATTCCATTGCTGTCACAGCCCTCCCCACAGGTCAGGGGGGGATGTGGCCACTCACTCCAGGTGATGGGAAATGCTTTCCTTGATGAACCACAGAGACACCTACACAGAAAGGTACACATTCCTCTGCTCCCTTTAGGATGTGGCCAGCTTGCTTGCCAGCCTGCTTGCTCTGGCTGATCTGAAATATTCCATAGAGTGGAGGTAGGTGAATGGGTGGCTCATAACAGGAAGAAAGACTGTAATGAGTATATGAGAAAGACTGTAAGGAGTATATGAGAATATTAAAGTTGGTTTGCTTCTCTCACTCCTTCTCTCCCTTTGAGGCTGCAACTTTTCCACCAGCCTAGATGGTTTCTTTATCTTTGTCTGAGATTTCTATGAGATTAAGGGTGAAATAAGCAGAACAGCACAAGCCTGAAGAAGCAAATCGTGTATGGGATAGCAAGACTTTATGTGAAGTCATCCAGTGACATATGACAGTGGAGTAGATCTTCCAGGCTTTCTCTCTTCTCTCTAGACAGCTTCAAATACTGGAGAAATTGGTCAGGAAGAAAGTAAAATAAAAGAAATTCTTTTAGTGACTAAAGCACAAACATGCCAGCTCCTTCTGAAATTTTCCAGAAAATGAAGATTGTAGCTTGATCCATTTCTGGATTCTTTTAGACAAACTCAGATCCAGAATCTAAGCAATTCCAGTCCTTCTCTCTTCCTGTAATCTCCATTAAAAAACCTGGATACTTGAAATGGACATGTATCATGTAAAGGAACTCTGGAATTGTCTTTCAGTTTTGGTCATAAAAATCTTTGATCCCATTCATAACCTTCATGATGTCACACTCGTTGCCTGAGCATGTCAGAAAAACCAAATTATAGACCCTGTTACGGTTTTGCTGCCTCTCAATTCCTGTGATACAAGAACGGTAAGGGATTCTACTTTTTTAGGCTCAGATAAATATCAGCAATTTACTTGCTTTTCTTAAGCTTGGGTTCAGAAAGTTGACGGAACCATTAGTAAAACAGGCTCACTTAAGCATTTTTTCAGTCAGCTAAGAAAAAAAGAAAGCAGCTATGCTTCCTACAGGCATAAAAAGTAATTTAAACAATTCTCTCCCCTCTGCACACTGTACCTCATAAAGGCCACATTTAATTGGAACAGAGCCAGAATGCAGCTTGCTTCTATTTCAGGCCTCTTCATATAGTCTATACCATCAAAACTCCTGTTCAGAGAGACTAGTGACATACAGAGTAGATTTTGTATATTAATATCACAGATTATTTTAAAAGCACAACATTTTTCATAAGAATGCAATCCTGCAGAGCTGGTGCCAGCAATTCTTCTTCAAAAGGCATATGTGAGACCTAGAGCCAGACAACAGAAACTCTTCTTATGGTGGGCTGTGAAAGCAAGTTGATTATGTTGTTGGTATGAGGTACGAGGCAAAATTGGTGTGAATTCCAACAATGCAGGCTGACAGCCCTGTGGGGATCGTTTTCCCACAAGACCCTGCACAAGGAATCCTTCTGGAGTCAGATTTAGGCACCACAAGTGGGAGCAACAACTCCCCAGTGTTGGTCTATGCTGCTGGCAGTATGTTATGACTAGGACATGACTCCTTTATTTTTTTCAAATTCACCAAATGCCTCATGTGTCTCCTTTATCTATTGCCTCATCGTGAATGGAACTTCCAGCTGTTCATTTTCCTTTTTATTTCTGTTGCTTAAGTCCTCTCAAGCTGTGTCAGCTTTTAATAGGAAAGATTTCTGCTGGTTTCTTTTCCTGAATGGCACTGCCTTGGGCACACAACTGTGCATTTAACACATGGATGGAAACAGGTGATGGCCAATATCTTCCCTTTCTCACACTCTGGTGTATAACTTCATTAAGGATTTTTAAAATGCAAATGAAACCTCTCCTTCTTTGTTATTGCTTAATAATAAATCCTTAATATTGAGGGGAAAACCTGATTTAGCAGCCAAGGCAGTGGGGCTGGGAGTGCAAGATCCTGGATTAACAGTTCCCATCCTCGCTGCTGTTTCCCACCTGCCTGTAGCTTTTCTGTACCCTCCACTGAGAGGTCCCTTCTGCACTTGGACAACCTCCACTGGGCAGGAAACCCTCGCAGCCATGTTCTTACACTTCTTCTAATGACAAGAGGCAAACATTTCAGCTCATTTCTGTTGCACTACTCATGCCATAAGGTGGCAGCCCTGCAAGAACAGCAGTTTTCATCTCATATTTAAACTGAAATGTCTCAGGCAGGAAGGTGCAGACCTCCCTGGGAATAACTAAACAGGGGTTTGAAGGCACAGGATGGACAACACTTCTCTCACCTGTGGTACCACCAAAATCTCAAAGGCAGTGAAAATCCTCCTCTCTCTCTGCAGACTTTGTCTAAGGTGATGCTCAAAATCTCAGTGGAGGTGGCCCGGAACCCAGGGGGAGGGAGAAAGAACACACTGCACTCATTAGAGGTGTCCATACGCTGCTGAGCACACGTAAGGTGATGTAGTTTCAGAAATATCTAAATTGCTGAAGTTTGGGTGTATTTTTCATTGGTCCAAAATCCAACAGAAAGCACCGCTAGACCCAGTCACCTGCAGAACTGTCTCTCCTCTCTCCAGGACACAGCAACCTTTGAGCTTCTCCTCACAACAGCCATGAAGTATCATGTGGGAAACACAACCTTCCTTTTCTCCTCCTCTCTTATGCTGCACTGACTTCACTGCTGTGACTGACACTTTAAAATTTGTAGGTTTGCCTGAGGCACAGATCCAGCACAGAAAAATCTCTCTCCAAACGGCTGAGGCTCAGCAAAGAGATAAGCACTTAAAAAAGGGGTCTTCTGAGGGAAACATCAGGGAGACTTAAGGTGGTCTGGATCTCACCCGAATCGCATTGTGCTAATCAGCAGTCTCCTATATGTCAGGGTAAGTCTAATGCAAATCCCAGGGAGTAAATTATATTACTGTGGATTTATTCAGCTGTAATAGATCAACACTTGTCCCCGAGTGACTCCAGCATTTCTTCCCTCTGTGTGTGCTGTCTCTTCGCTGCTAATGCACCCCCATGGGAGGGAACGTTTTGTCTGCTATACAGGAAACAGGGAAAGAAACCAATTGCTTTTGCTTGATGAGAGAATTTCAAATGTACAATTTCCCTAAGACAGAGGGTCTTGTTTGAAATGAGCACAGATATGTAACCATGACCTCACATGGAAAGCACAATAAACTCAGACTGAAAATCTGAAACAGAAGTTCCTCAGAGCTCGAGGCTTCGTACCTCTGCATTTCTCTCCTGAAACATCTTTTGCATTAATCCAGAAAGAGACAAACTGTCCAGATTCTTGGAAGCGCATACCCTGCTTTATGCATACTCCAGGAGGCATCAGGAATTAAGCAGCTGCTCATCTGGGACAGTCTCTTTCCCTAAACTTGCTGATTACAAAGTGCCCCTAGGCAGAGCAGGGATTGCCTGAGCTTGTTTCTAATCCAGTTCCAAATGACACAGCCAAGTTAACCAGATACACTCCACACTGATCCCGCATGGCAGAGCTGCTCCCAGATGGAGTGAGGGAACCTTTCAGTGTGCTGTGTCATGACAGGGGCACAGCCAGACCTGGCTCCCTTCTACTCGCCGCTGAGAACAACAAGCAGAATAAAGCGAACACTTTACTATTCAGATTTTGCTTAATTCATTGCCTTCCAGCCCATTTCAGGTGACTCCATTTCAGGTGATTCATTAATTATTTGCAATGATTCACCTTTCTGGGTGTGACCAGGTAGTTTTTCCCATCAGAAAATCTCTGGGATATGAAACCTCACCAGCATGACCTGGTCACCAACCACAGCCCAGACTGAGAAGCAGCAGGTCTGGCAGCTAAGATACAAAGTCACCAACAATATTTTGTTCTCCTTTCTCATTCAAGCACCCCAGCACCTTTGATCCCAGCTTCCACTTCACATGGAGAAAGCAAAGATAAATGAAATGCTCCACCTTCTTCCTAATGACTCTGCATAAGGGTTGGCAAAAGTTCATGACCCAGAAATGTTGATTTTGTGGGGTAATAATCTCACTCAATCAAGGGATCAGTCTAGGCGCAGTGGATATTCATCCAGGAAAATCATCTTTAATCCTCTTCACAATTTTTTTTTTCAATTATTATCTTATCTTTGTATGCATTACTGAAAGGAACCACAGATGTCCAAAAATCAAATATGTTTGTTTCCACCTCACAATGAGTTCTGCATTGGTGGAGAGGAAGCCTAGGATTTTTTTGGACTGTAGTTTTCATTATTAAAATTGTTCTGCCCAGTTCAGAATTCAGATTTTTGAAGCCTACACATTTAATCACAGGCCTTTTTTATAATTTGGGAGTAGTTCACAGCATGACCACAATGAAAGGAAAAAAATAAGTTTCTCAATGTTAACTGAAGGTTGGTGCCCCTGTCTAGACACACAAATTTTCCTGCAGTGGTAAACATTGGGTTTGATTAGAAAATTGCTCTTATTCCAATTCTAGCCTCACAGGACTGAATTACTCCTTGGTGGCTGAGATTTGAGAAAGGTCAGAAGCCAGCCAGTTAAAAGTAATATTTTTCAATTTTAATGAAAACATATTATTTGTTACATTTTTCTCCATCCTGCTTGGAAGCAAATGTTGTTTTACTGCAGGGCTCTGACTGCAGCTCTGCATCACATGGGAGTCCAGCGGTAGAGAACAGCACTTAGAGCATTAAAAATGCATTCTCTGTGTATCAAACCAAAGAAAGTATGCCTCTTGGCAGCATTGGTGGCCTAATTTTGGCTGCAGAATGAATAAAATCAAGGCTCCCACTGAAACTCCACTATGTAGCTCCTGAGCTACAGATGAGGACCTCAGGCAGCCTTTGGGGTGCTGGAGTTGTGTATTTTTCCTCCACAGTTTTTCCAAGCACTGTCTATACCATGGACCGCCTGAGCTGTGCCCATGTCTCAGCACAGACTGTGGCCCACGAGCGTCTCAGAGGGAGCTTCAACAGTGAAAAACTACTCTGGAGCATTACATGTAGGTCTTTTCTTTTACCCTAAGGAGTGAAAACATAAGGGGCATTTTGATTAATTTAACTGCTGAAACCATTACAGGTTGTTTAGTGCACTTGAGTTATTGATACGATTCTACATTGACTTGCCATTAAATAAAAGTAACATTATGAGATTATGTAAAATATGGGAGTTGTTCATTAAAAAAATGAGACATTCAGCTCAGGGAAGGGAAATCCTCACTTCCGAGGCAAGAAACAGCTTCTCAGAGAAGAAGGTCTTCCTTCCTAATCTTACCCTCCTCTTCCCAGGGCATCACTTCCAGAGCACCTGGTGTAGACTTTAACAATTATCTACAGGTGCTCATAGTTTAAAAACATTACATAAGCCTCACAGGAAAGTAGTATTCAGGAATGACTTTATATTGGTTGTGAGCAAGGGAAAGTTGAAAACAAAATCACACCATGAAATAAAATAAAAACCAAAGTGACAGAAAATAAAATAACATAGCACCAAAGGTCTTCTATTTTAGGGAAAAGTGTACTTTCTCCTGAGCCATGCCTCCATTCCTCCAGCTATGCTTTTAACCCCAGAGGCTTTCACTGGTGATTCTTTCCTACATTTAACTCTGAGCACAGCCAGCAAATGGAAGCGGAGAGGAATCACCATTCATTTTGAAAGAGGAAGAGATGGAAATATCGAATGTTCTATTGATTGAGGCCCATGGTGTTTAAAGTGCTTCCTTTATTGTACTGTTTCTGGACTGGGAATGGATGGGCACTGCAGAGCCAACCCTGGCATTGAGACCCTGCTCAGGCTCCTCACTCACACTTGACACAGTTTTGGGGTCATTTCCCTGGTTCACATCCCTCTCAAGGGGGTGGGAATCCAGCACTTCGCTGATTTCTTTTCCAGGGTGTCAGGATTGATAACTTTGTATTATATTTGCTTCTATCCTGGTAAGTAAAGGATAAAGAGGCAGAAGGGAGAGAGCATGTGGGTCCCTTCCAACTCAGAATAACCTGTGAACCTGTGAACATGTATAAAAGACAGGGAAGCATGTATTAAAGGGAGCAAGACAGTTGCAGAGGGCAGGAATTCCTGTGCTGTAGCCTGGCTACAAAAATGCCACTTAGAGGGGTAAAAGTCCACTGAGACTCCTAGCAAAAGGCCAGTTAATTACAATTATAATGAAAGTTATCTTAATTACATACTCATTTCATCTATTTTTTAAAATATAATCAATATTGTAAAATGAAGGGGACTAAATAGCACAAGTGAAATTACTAGATGTCTAAATGTGATGTGACTGCCTACACTATTTGCTAGGACATGCTTTAACTAGTGCTACATGTTATTCCAAAGCTTCCAATCACTGTATTTTATCTTCTCAAGCAAGAGAGAAGTAAGACTGGAGTTTTCTATATTAAACTGTTCTCATCAGAAATTGTTCTCTTATTTTGGAGAATGTCATACATGAACAAAATGCATTGGAAAAGTTCTACTTTATAAGAATTATAATGATATTTAATTAAAATGTTAACTACTAGAATGCTAAAATGTTAACTATTACAGTGTTCAAATCTTTCACTCTTAGAAAATACTGGTGTTCTTTAAGCCTTAAGTCTTATTTTCAAGAAAATTAACCCAAAGTGTTCCTAAATAAAGAAAGAAAAATATGAAAATTGATTAGGTTTTGGACCTACAAGACAGATACCAATAGAAAAGTCAATTGTTTTGCTTTAAAATCATATCCCAGTGCTGAAAAGCAGCTGCTTCCAAGGGGCCCCTTTCACTGCTGTCCCCCATCCCAACAGACCCAGTGAGATCCAAGGATTCAGTAGGCGTCATCAGGCTGGAGGAGCAGCTGGAGCAGAGTCTCTTCAGCTGGGAACACAAATCTGTATCAATGTCTGATACCAGCAGAGAAGAGCAAAGAGAATGAAATTGGATGGTTCCATTTACGACTCTGAAATCATTACAGAAATAGTTACAAAAGTCATAGAAAACAAGAAAGTGAAAAAATACATAACAGCATCATTAAATCTTCTTAATTATTATTTAAAACACTTTTTACAGGGCAATTTTAATGTGTATGTTTTTATAATTATTTTAATGTTTTGTCTCTCAGGCATGGACTGCTGGTATGAAATATCTATCAGTCCTGAGTGACAGGTTTGTTCTTTCAATGCAGGTGATGCAGGCCTGGTTCATCTCCTGTTTCTGTAGCAAAGAAATAATCGTTTAAGTTCACCACTCGACCCTTCCATATATTCTGTGAATCCACTATTTGAGAATGATGAGCACTGTGTGTGTGTGTGTGTGTGTACATGCAATGTAAATAGATTTTTGGTACTGACACAGAGTGTCATCCAAATCATTAAAAACATGGCACCATTGAGAACTCCTTTATTAACAGAGAAATAAAATGGAACCAGACAGAAATTCCTGAGTGCCTGAACCCAGAATTCTCCCTGAAATTAAGAGATACATATATTGCAATGTCGGCATAGGTCAATTAAATGCTTAGTTCTTCTGTTTGCATTAGTAGAAAGAGAATCTGGAAAGCAAACATTTCTCATTCTACGTCTTCTTTCAAGATCTCAAAAACTTCCTTCTTTTAGGAAAATATTAAATTAATAGGAATTTTATTACCTGAAAATCAAGGGATAGGAGCAGAAAAGGGTTTCTAACAATCAAATTGTTTAATGCAGATCATGTTAAACTCTGTATTGTTGCCCAGATCTTTTTCCTAGAAATATATTTCCTAGAAATATAATACTTCCCATTTCATTCTTAGTGTGACTGTAAAGACAACCAGCATGAAAATAACTATCATATACTTGATTTATACATACAGTCTTGAAATTACAGCTGTAGAAGATCCCTCTGGCAAGGCTTGTGTTCACAAGGGCAACCCCAATATTAAGATCTGAGGTGGGGAAGGAACATCACCATGCGCACCCAGAGGCCACCTGCAAACCTTGAGGAGGCTCAGAGAGCCCAGACCTTCTCTCAAAGAGGGAATCAACAGTGGCCTAAACCAGAACTGCAGCTCAACATTTGGTTCAGCCCACAGCCCAGTGCAAGAACTCTTGGGATATGTGTTTCTATCTTTTACAAGCTGTGAAATAGATACCATCGTGTTCCTTATTCGTTGTCACATTCATCGTGTGGCCATATAAGTGGTATCTCTAGGAACATACTCTGTTACTGTTATACATATTAAAAACCAGAATAATTACTGGAATAATCTGCCTTTCAAGTTACTAAGCATAGCAGGTTTTTGAGATTTCCATCAAATTTGTTTGCTTCTGTAAAATACTGATTTGAAAAATACCCAGGACTGGCTCCCAATAACTGTCATTAAAACTGTACCTCAGCAAAGGCATTTCCTCTTTCATCCTCTATCTTTAGTATGCTTTGTTACATTAAGAACTCAAATCAGCATAAAATGCCTGACAAGGGAAGGGAGAAATGTATTCAGATTTAATCTAGTGATTACGGTTCATTCGTTGCAAACAGCTCCCTCATCAAGGCCACCAGGTGAATTATTAACCTCTTCCATCCACAAACAGAAAAATACCTTCAGTCACGAGCAAGCAATGCAGGAAAAAAGGTTACCTGGGTTATCTGCACAAAGGGACACAGCAAGGCTTAGTCTGCAGAGGAAAATACTGCTGGGGGGACAAGGCAGGGATAAAAGGGCAGACCACTGGTTTTGAGCAGCTGGGGAACAGGTGCAGAGCAGGTAATACAGCTTCTGAGCCATTAATTCAGCACATAAATAGAGCAGCAGTTAACAGGTACACACTGTTGTCGCTTTTAGTCACCCCTGGCACTGGTCTCCAGGCTCTGCAACAGGTAAGAGAGGCACGTCTGGGTGCACAGGGTGGGAAATGGACTCTTGATTGTGCTGGGGGGAAGGATTTTAACTTGGACTTTCTCTCAAGTGAAGGATAATTGGTGCAAATAAAAGCCAGAAAAAAGGCAGAAAGTCTCCGGCAGTGGTGGGAAGAAAGGCAGAGAGGACAGGTAGAGAAACCCACTGGGAAGGCTGGAATGAAAGTGGCAAATCAGGTACACTGGTAAATGAGGATTAAGGCTAATTTATGGTATTCTAAAATATATGTAAGGAAAAATGGACAGAAGCAAATACTAAATAGAATGGGATATAAAACAATGTAATAAAGTCAACCAAATGTTTCCCCTGCCCTGCTCTTGCATCACTCCAGCAGCTGCACTTCACCAGCCTTCACAGAGCCCCTGAGACTCAGGTCCATCTCAGAGGAAAGAGGTCCTGGGACAGCTCCTGGTCACATCAGAGCAACCATCTGTTTCAGAATACACACAGGTTATTCCCTACAAACTAGCACAAAAACAGCATCTTGCTTTATACAATGTCCTTAAATCATATTCTCTAATCTGCTCTTGTATCAGACTGCTGGGAGTTTCGGGAGCAAACAAGGAACCACAGCAGTTCATATTTGGTCTGTTTATTTTTAAGAAGTAAAGTAATGCCTTAAAAGCATAAAAAAAAAATCTGGCATTACAACATGCAAGGGAATTTTACTGAAGGAGCTGAGACAGGTTGGAGGCAGCCACGATGCCCTGTTTTCCTCAGACCTGCTGCTTCACCGAGCCCCAGGAGCATTCAGGGAAGGGGAGCTGGACATTCCCACAGCTCCTGCCCCAACTCTGGTCCCAGATGCTGGATGTGTCATGCTGGTAATGACTGAGGCAGAAGTGAGCACATAGGTTTATTTCTTCAGTTCAAAACAAATCTGCTGACAGAGTCAAAAACGAATTACAGGGCTGCTAGGAACAGAGGGACACCTCAGCTGAACCCACCATCACACTTCTGAAATTATTCATTTTGCTCCAAAAAACAGAGACTAGGAGAGGGGCTGTATCAGGCTTTGAGAAATGCTCTACAGCTTGGGGGCAGAAAAGGAAGGGGGAAACAATAAAAGCATAAACCAAGCTCACTCAGCTGTTACACCAAGGCTCTTTGAAATAAGTTGAGCTTGACACATTTAAACCAGAGTGTGGTTTCCAAACTGCATTTACTGCTTTCAAATCCCAGTTTAGAGGAAGGGCTCAGAGGTCTCTAATACGTAGAGGTTTCCCCTGTCTCTAACAGAAATTCCCATCTGCCTCATGGGTATGATCCCAAATAAGGACAAACAGGAAAAAAAAGGAACCATCCTTCCCTTTAACATGATCAATACAACTGTCAAAAACCAGCATGTATTTAACAAATGCAATGTAGATTGTTTTATTTGACCTTCTGTTCACAAAATAATTTTATTATATGTATGAAAGCAGCATACAGGCAATAAAATTATGAAAACATTCACAATACATAAATACACAGACCTGATGCAGGATGTATATAGTTTGTTAGACTTAATTTTTTTTTCTCTCAGTTCTCTTTTCCTGACAACACATTTTTTTGATATATGTTACAAAAAAGTTGCTCCAAAGGGTATTTTCCCCCATTCAGAAAAGAAATTGATTTCTTTGAACGCCAATGAATATTAACGCCTGATGTTCCTGTTGCTAATGCTCCGTGCTTGCTTTTGGCATTACAAAGGGAAAACAGCAGGGAAGGACAATGGAAAAGTAGCAGGGTTTTTTAATTAAATATTGGCAACTTTTTTGGAGTTCACAGGAGGATTTTGAGGTGCGGGCTGCAGTTCCATCCATATTTAGAAATGTCTTATCCAAAATGGTAATGAGGCACTATTCCTTATTGAATGGACTACTGACATAGCAATTACTAGAATGTAATGTCCTCCCAGTTCCCAAAGTAAAGCACCAGGTACCTCATGGTTTAATTCTGACCGTGATAGAGTAGCAGACAGACAGAATGATCCGGGTGGTCCTGCAGTAACACCAGTGATAACCAGGTTTGGCATCTTTACTACCATTATAACCCATTGTGTTTGTTCAGAAAAGATATCCAAGACTTGAAATAAGAAAAGTCTGAGAAAGCCATTTATCTTACATAAATACAAAACATTATATATACTAAGAATTTCTATCTAAGAAGCTTTCCTTCTCAAATTGGATTCCTCTTAAGGTTGTAGTCATATTTAAGGTATTTACAGATCCACAAACTTGACATTCTAGCAAAGTCTTTGTAACATGAAACTTTTTAAAAATAAATAGCAGCAATTTATTTTATTTCTATAAGGGAAGAGAAATCACAACTCAGTCAACGCTGGTCCTATCTTTTGAAAGAAATCCCACTTAAAAATAAAAAAAGCCCACAAGAAAATGAACTCCACACAGCATCAGTTTTGTCGATTCCTTCATTTCTTGCTGAGCTTCTTAACATTCCTCCATTCTCCTCACCAGCCCTCCAGACTATTAGAGCTTGTAATAAAGTGCTGACTGGTTGACTGCTCAAAATACAGTTATGACACTCCAAAAATATCCCATTATTTAGACATCTTAAATAACATAAATAAAGCTAGATCTGTTATAACATATGAAAAATATCAATTTAAAACAATAAATAAATAAAACCAGTATCAACATATTACCTCCCAAAGCTTTAAAAATAACCATTCTCATTATAAGGCTCAATTATTTGTCAGAAATAATTTTAAGAAGGCATCTACCTACCTTCACAATCATTCAGTCTTTAATTAGGACCTGTTAACACCCACTATCACAAGACACAGCAATCTTTCAACTTCTAGTAAACATTAATCTTCAAATACTCAACATTTATCTTTTGCTCCACTTTAAGCTAGAAATTGGTTTCTTCCTGTAGAAAAGAAGCAATATTTTCTTTGTCACTGCACTGTACCTAAATTTGTGTATTTTCCTCAGTATGAACAGTACATTCTTTTTTATAACCAATTTCCAGTATCTTTTTCTGTCTGTTGTTTAAAATGTTAAATTTGCTTTGACTGCCAGGAAAATTAATTCTGGGCTTGGTGTAAATATACATTTTTCTCCCTAGAGCATAGTTTCTTACAAAAAAACCCCTTGTGTATCTTTTTTTTCCCAAAAAAGATCATTACAACATACACCATTAGGTCTTGCTGTGTAAACGTTACTGTTCAGGTTTTATGCTGACCATTTTGTGTAATAGGATTGATCTTTTCCAAAGAAACATCAACTTCATAATCCAAGATACCCGACAGTGCTGGAGACATTTTCTCCAAGGTCTTAGATAGCTCACCCTCCTCTTCCTTTTTGAGAGGTTCTTCTTCCGGACAGATAATCGAATGTGGAATCAAATAAACCAGATTAGATTCTTTGGGGCTGGAGCCTTTGGGCTCGTGTTGGCTCGAAAAAACAACTGCTCCGTTATTGTTAATACTCACAGTCTCTATGGCATTGCCAGACATTGGGCAGAGCTTGTAGCAGCCCAGCAGGGTCGAAAATGCCTTGCGGAAATCAGCATTGAAGGCATAAATGATGGGGTTGAGGGAAGAATTTGCCCATCCAAACCATACAAAAACATCAAAGGTGGTGGAATTAATGCAGAAAGCCTCTGCTCCCTTGGACGGCTGGGTAGGCTCACAGAAGGGAATCATGCAGTTCAAAACAAAAAATGGCAACCAGCAGCACACAAACACCCCCATGATCACCGACAGAGTCTTTAAAACCTTTGTTTCCCTCTTGAAGGACATTTTGAAGTTGCTCTCTGGTTGCTGGCAGTCCATACTGCTCCTGTTGCCACTCGTGTTCTGGCAGTTTTTGGCGTGCACTGCTGCTCTCTCCAGAGCTGAGATGCGTCGTATTTGCTTCTGAGCAATCCTGTATATCCTTGTGTAAGTCACTATCATGATGGCCACAGGTATATAGAAGCTAATTAGAGAAGAGGAAATGGCATACATCCTGTTTAGGCTAGAATCACAGTTGTCCATGCTTACAGTTTGTAAGCTGGCATTTAAGTCCAAAAAGCCTGTGGTTGTAGCCTTGTGCCAGTTCAGCTGCACAGGAATGAAGGAAATCAACACAGACAAAGTCCACGCCACACTGATCATGATGAAAGCTGCCTTGGGGGTCATTTTCCTCTCATACCTAAATGGGCTGGAGATGGCCCAGTATCTGTCCACACTAATGACACAGAGATTTAAGATGGAGGCTGTTGAGCACATAATATCAAAGGCCACCCAGATGTTACAAAATGAACCAAAAGGCCAGAAACCAGCAATCTCGGCCACAGCCTTCCAAGGCATGACCAAAACTGCCACTAGGAGATCTGACACGGCCAAGGAGATGACAAAGAAGTTGGTCACCTTGGACCTGAGGTGGCGAAATCTGATGACAGCTGCACAGACCAATGTGTTTCCCAGCAGCGTGGAGAGGATCAGTAGCGAGAGGAAGCAGCCTGTGAGGATCCGAAAGGAAGAGGAGTCCCTTTCCACCAGCAACCCTTCCCCGTCCATAGTGGTGTCGTTCCAAGTCATAGTTTCTCCTGAGGGAAAATTATATCATGATTTTCATGACGACATCAGCTCCTTCCCTTGCAGAGATCAGAGACATCAGACGTCCGTTAATTACTCATCACCAAACAGACCAAAGGTCACTTCTTACAGTCCCTTCTCCCCCAGACAGACCTCACCCACGTGGAATTAACCTGAAAAACATCCTGAAAGCTCTGTGAACAGGGACTGAAAATGCACAGGCACAGTCCACCCTACAGACTGGCATTTTTAGCAAACCCCTCAGAAACACACTGCACCACCCCAGTATGAAGCAGCTTAACTCAGACAGCTCACCTGCAAATGTTCTGCTGCTGTCCTCTCCAAACACACCCCACAGACAGGAAAGCAATCACTTTTCCATGCTTGCATACATTCCCACTTAAATAGACTATCGATCGAGTGTTTCCAGTGTCCATTGCACTAGCCCTTCATATTTACTGAAGCGTATTATACAAGGTGCCTTTTATCTCATTCCCTAAATGTCTCACTGATTAAACACTCCATCCTCTCTCCTTGGTACATTCCTCTTACAAAATCCATCAGTTCTCGCTGTATTTCTTGGCAGTGTCAGAAAGAAAATCTTCACTTTGTTTCAAAATGTTTTACATTTCTGAGACAAAATAAATAGATAAACATAGCGTAGGTGTGTTTTAAAGATTTTCAGTAAGAAGTACCTCAGGTTATTTAATTTTAATTAAACAAGAAATGTTGTCTCCTACCTTCCACTTCTGATTCTCTGTTTGCTCTGGGATGCAGGGCCGTCTCTCCTCCTCTTTTAATTTTGAAATTGCATAGCAAATCTTATATACAAAGCCAACACAGGAACTCTGCATTGCATCGTGTGTGTGTGTTTTTTCCCTGAAAGTGCAAATTGGCAAGGGAGAAGTAAGAGCTGGACCATCAGGAGTTAGTTTTCAAGGGTGCAGCAGGTCTGTGCTGTCGGTCCGTGCCTGATGGATCCTGCTGGTGTGTGCCCAGCTCCCTCCATCCCACGGCCCCTGCTGATCACTCTGCAAACTTTGTTGGCCGGATCTGTCCCAGTCGCACTTTGTACATCCTGTGGAAGCGGCACATCAGGGCAAATCATCCCAGGCAAAAGGCACGGTATTCCCAACACTAGCAAGAGCCGACTACCAGTTCTTTCTTCAGCTGTTCGCTGGATGGAGAAAGAAGCGCGTGAGAAGGAGAAGGACCGCTCGGCCACGATGCCGGTGGTGCCCGCAGTGGGTTCCTCTTCCAGCAGGGACAAGTTGCTTTAACACTCCGCTGCCATAACTACTCCGGAATAATCCCACCTCCTGCTCAGCGGGGCTGAGCTCCAGGGATCGGGTCCAGCTCTTCCCATGCTTTTTCCCTCTTGGAAAGGCGCAGGCGGAGGCAGCTCCTCACTCTCTCCCGCAGCCCGCCTCGGGCCGCGCATCTCCCGGCTTCTTTCTGCCCGGGGCAGGGCTCGGCAGCATCGCCCCTCCAGGAGCGCTCTGTCTGCCTGGCGACTCCTTCCTAAAGGATTAAGACAAGGGAATGACAGGCATGGAGGCACGCAGCGGGCAAAAAGCCACCCCCCTTCGCCTCCTCTAACATCTTCGGTCGGGCGCAGCTTCTTCTTGGCAGCTTTTTCTGCCTTCCTGGGAAAAACGTCCCGGGCAGGCGGGACAAGAGGCAGAACCGGGCTCCGGGAGCGGCTCTCCTGGAGTTTAGCGCAGACGGGATTACTTTTGCCGGTCCTGAGCTCCGCCGAGCTGCGGGACGGCCGTGGCGCTGCGCGATGCCCCGGCGCTACGAGCCGGGCGGGTTCAGTGAACTGAGGCGGACAGTGAGTACCGGCACCGCGCCACGGCGATGGGCGATGCTCGGGAGGGGCCGCGGGACGAGGCACCGCGGTTGCCCCGACCCGGGGGAGCGACGTTCCCGCAGGGCACGCTCGGCAGGGGCGGCCGNTGGGCACGGAGCGGGGACAGCGCTGGTACCGAGGGGACAGGACGCGACGCTCCTTCCCCGGACCCCACACCCTGGATCCGTGGCTAGCACAGGCCACCGGCATCGTTACCCTGCGGGCGGGCAGGGCAGGAGCGGGGAAAGCCCGCAGCCCAGGCTCCCAGGGCTCAGGAGAGGGCAAAAAGGGGGGACAAACACTGCGCAGCCACTGCACCCTCGAGGGCAGAGAAAGCCCAATGCAATGAGATTTGCCGCTCTCTTCATAAACCTCTTTTCTCCTTTTCAAAACGTCCTTCCTGTTCGGAGGTAAGCACCAGAACCAGAGCCGTTATTCCTCCAACCCCTTCGTTCTCCACGAGGAGTTTTTCTTGCTTACCTTAGCTGAAACAGGCGGCAAAATATAAACATGCTGATTTGCAGCCTTTGCATAGGAATCTTACTCCTCGGAAAAATGAGAAAATAAATATTAAAGATATCTCAGGGAGGTTAAGAAAACTCCTAGAAGAACAAACACTCTCGCTAAGTTGCCAACATAAATTTCATGAGATTCAGCACTAGTGAAGTTGGGTTTGTGCCATCTATAATTTTTCATAATGTCAGCTAAAGCAGATACAGTGCTAAGCTAACCTTGACTAGTTAACTGAAACATTTATTGTTCCTTTCCCCTCTCTTTCTTTTTTAATAAATTTTAACTGCTTCTCAGCAAGTTCTCATCCCTCCTCACCCTCCTCCTGCTTATTATCCTGTCCTTTAATCATCGTTCATCCCCAGAGGAGGTTGAAAATAGACAAGAAGAATACTGTGCTTTGTCGTAATAGAGATCTCTAATGAAAATCACTGTGACTTTTCTTTTTGTGTTTTCAAGATGTTTTTTCTTTTCTCTCCTTCTTAAAGAACCACACAGGTGAGGTTTACTGCATGGTATGTATTTTCTGAAAAGGTACCACACTCCTATTTTTCCACAGAAACCCTGGGCTGAGGGGAACATTGCCTGTATAGGAAGTCACTGACCACATTTGATTTCTATTTGCAACAACTTCCAGAGTCTCTCCTAAAATTTCTTTCTACCACAGCCATCTTAGATTATTCCAGAAGAAATCACAAGTCCCAGGCATACAAAGAAGCAGAATTTTCAAAGCCTATTGTAAAGAAACACTGAGGTACACATTGCAGAGGAGAGAGAAGTCTGCTTTCAAGTATCTGCTTATCAGCTCATCCAGTGAACTGTTCAGTTCATTTTTGCCAGGGAGTGGCCTTTCCTGGGGAAGAGGCTAAATTCAGCACTGGAAGAACCTGATGCTGCTCGGATGAGTGATGGTTTCAGTTTCATTTGAATCTGACATTAAGAAAAAGCCTTTTAGCTTCCTACCCACAACAGCCTGTAAGATCCTCACAGTCCTTATTGTTTTGGCAATCCATGTATCAGTTTCAGAAGCCAAAATCTGTCCGCTGTGTCTTCTCTAAGTTTGTGTGACTGGTTCAGGGATGAACATGAGATCTGTCTCAGCGCTGACTGCACTAAATGTAGCAAAGCCCCTTCAGCAGCTACAGTGGTTTCAAACACCGGCAGTTCATGCAGGACACCCTGCTGAACTCATTTGTCATTTCATCTAATTTATAAGCTTTTAAAACTTTCATGATTTAATAATCATACCCAAGTGAGGAACAAAAGTGAAATCCATTAAACTCGTATTATTATTTAAGTAAAATTAGTGGTGGGATTAGGCAGCCAATTGACACGATTCCGGGAACCCATTACACAAGTGCTGGGTAAATTTTCCTTCTGCTGCTCTCTAATGAACCTGCCCCCAGCCAGTGTAAGAAGGACCAGCTCTTGTCCAGATCTGGACTTGCCAGCAACAGGATGATGGTGCAGATGATTCAGGAGATGCAGAAACAAGCACACAGATCGTTTAATTCTCCCTCAGTACCCACATAAAACAGCTGCTTAATTTTATGTAATGCTTTTCAATCACTTCTGACTGATGATGGAATCAAAGCAATAGTCAAAAAAGGAAAGCTTTTGTATTTCTATTTCCACCTTGTGAGGCACCTACTCCTCCCAGATGACTCTGTTTGGAGAGAGGCCTACTTTTTCCATATGAAAATATAAAAACAAAATGTATAAAAACTGAGTAGCACCTTGATCCAAATGACCTTCATGCAAATAGTAATTAGCCACTGGAAGATCAAGTCAGAGTTGAACAAAGCCCAGATCAGAGATTCAGAAGTAAAGATACAAAATAGTGCACACACTAGAGCTGGAGAAAGGCTACTGAATTTACAAAATACGTATATTACAGTACATGGATACAAAATGTACTCACAGAGAGCTCTAAGGAAAGAATTGTGTCTGGGATTTGTTAAACAAAAAATTAACAGAGGCATGTTATCAAAAATAAAGTCTAAAACAGCTGTCAGTTTGTAAATACCTAGTTATACCAATAAGCCAAGATAACTTTAGCCTCAGTGTATCATTCTCAGGAAAATCAGGAGTTCATGGAAGTGAAAAAAGAGCTATGAACTCTTTTAAAGATCAGTGAAGAACATGGTTTAAATTTATATAATCATGTTGGGCAGTCCACAGGGAAAACTACAGTAGTGAATACTTTTGTACAGACGAAAGAGTGACAGAAGAAAAAACTATTACTAACATCTCCAAGAATCAGTCTTGAATTATAAAGATCCATCAAGCAGGGAGAAAGGATCAGTGAGAGAAATAATGCCTAGTCCCCAGACACTGACAACAAGAGGGCTAAATATTCAGTATTGAGTGTGGGCACCTTTTTTTTTTCCAACTGTAGATTCTAGACTTGTCCACCTGCAGCTGGCCATCAGTTTCTGGAGGATTCAGTAAGGCTGACCTCAAAAAGCATATTACTGCCCTTGTGATGTTGACTTGTGAACTGTTTCCGGTGGCAACCATTGCACAGAGCATCCCTGAGTATCAGGTCACTGGTGAAAATGTGAGGAAATCTGAACACTGACATGGAAGAGGAAAATTAAAAAAGCCCAGCCAGAAACACCATCTACGAAAGTCTGAATTCAAATTACTCACTTGAGGCAGCTAATTCAGGCAGTTGCAGAGCTGGACACAGAGGGAAGGTATAAATGGGAAGGATTTGCTGCGCAGTGCTACTGCTTCCTGGGATCTGGAGGGTACTCACGAGGAAGGATCAGGCTCTGCTGCTCCCCTGGCATCTCCCCTCCTGGATATTGATGCTCAACTCTCAGGGCTCAGCCCGGAGAGCCCAACTCCATCCCTGAGCCACAATGTTTTGCACCTGCAGAAAGGATTTCTGCTCTGCAGGAGATAAAGCAGCAACCTTTCAAAAAGCAGCCTCGTGACCCACACAAGCTTTAGGAGTGGGGGAAAAACATCATCTGGTTGCTTGTAAAGGGGAAGGAGCAGTGCTCCCCTCCCATTCCCTTCCTGCTCAGAGCCGGTTCAGGCTCTGGGGCCCTTTCCCTCCCTCGCCAGTGATCCCTCTCTACACCTTCAAACATGGAGCACATCTTGGGGGTTTGAGCCATAACCCCCCAGATTTTACAACAAAATGGCTTTTTTTGGAGATATGAGGAAGACAGGAAAGAAAGAGAGGAACCAAACCTGCAGCCAGGGATCCAAGCAGAAGCTGTCACCTGAACAGTTCCCAGCCCCGGGAGCTGTGAGTAATTTCAGCTCTGTGTGATGCTGCAAATAACTGTGTTATTTAATCGGCAGAGCTTATGCAGTGACTTTTTACGGGGTTTTTCCAGTTCCACCCACTCACTCCCACAGGACCAGAGAAAAAATTTCCCACAAGGAACACTTGGAGTGGCCTTCCTCTTGCATCTCGACCTGCTCCATCTATCCAAAGGCCATTATTGTATCTTAAATCACCCTGAATATCACTCGAGAAGGGAAACCTAAAATTTTACCCCTTCTCTTTGTGGGATTTCCATCTGCCAGAGATATGGGGTAGGTGAGGGATTACTGCCCTGCCAACAATTCCCTCAAGAGTGGGTAGAGAGCCAAACTGCAAAGGATGATGAGAATAAATTATAGCTGAGAGGAGAGCTCTAAGGAAAGAAAAATTCTTTCTCTGACTGCCTCATCCCTGCAGCACAGCAGAACAGTGCCAGGAAATCCACATCAAACCAACAAGACCCTTTCTTTAAAACCTAATCTACACCAACAAATACAAAATACCTCAAAATTTCTGATCATTTCACTAACAAATGTAGACACTGGATGTATTCCTGAATTTTATATTCTAATCCATGTATATAAAACCCCTGCATGTCTGGCCTGTTGTATGAAATGCCTCATAAGCTGGTAAATCAACACAAAAATATAGACTGGACTGTTGCCTCCCAGTTTAGGCCTTATTTGCACATGCTTTTGATTTTTAATACTGTATAGCTTTAATTTCTTATTTCACTCCACACTGGGCAGATACTTTAGGCCCTCAGGAAAAAATTGAATATATGAATCAAAAGAAAAGCCCTGGAAAAAACGACAACACTTTTCATATTAAAGATGGCTTTGACATATTAATTAGTATCTCAGAAATTAAATAAAGCCAGTGATACAGAATGATTCATTAGAATGAAATTAATCTGAGGAATAATTAATTCTGAGGGAATGGATAAAAAGAATACAAATAGATATATTAGCAGCAAAACTCTTCACTGATGAGTGTGACAGTGATTTCTTGCAGCAGCAGATGAGTCTGTGGATAGTACAATTTTCTCAGCAGATGGTTTGGTAGGTGGCACTCTCCCTCCTAAATTGGTGTTACAGATTTACTCCTGAGCTGCATGCCAGCATCAAATAGATCCTTACCCATATTTCAGCCGATCCCCTGATTGATGGATGAAGAAGAACGGTTTAAGAGAAGATTTTTGTGGTTTTTTCTGGTGCAGGATATAAGATGACGGAAAGTGTGCTTGGTACCTACAGCTGATTATTAACCTCACATTCTTACACATCCGGCACAGTCAGGGTTGGCAGTTTTACCAGTGGCAGGCAACAAATCCTTGAATTAAAGATTAATTAAACCAATACTTACCAAAAAACCAGAATCATCACCTCTTGCTTGTAGTGAAGACTGACAGCAGCATTTCAGACCTGCACTGCAGAGAGCCACAGGAGCCAAACCAGGGCTCTCTGCAAGGTGGGCAGCCCCACACTGTCCAAAGAGCACAGCAGGTCCAGCTATGGTCGAGAGAGTCAACCAGCAATCCAGGAATGACCAGAGCACTCCAAATATCCCAGTCCTGGAGCTCTGCTGTCTCAGGCAGCATTTTCCCGTCTGCAACTCCCTGGACAACCCTGGTTATGATGCTGCAGTTCCACCTTCAATTTCTGGGATTATGCTGTTCTCCGAGGCAAGATGCTGGTTGCCAAAATCAGGTCACACAATCTAGGCTTGATGGCAGCCAGAAACATTCCACCAAGTTCAATAAAACACTAGAACAAGAATCCCTACCAAGGTCTAAACTGTGCTGCTTCACTCCTCCCAATATGACTTCAATTCAAACATTTGAAAAACCCCGTGGTGCATCTGGACTACCCCAAACTACAATATAATCCCAAATCCACTTTCACTCTAGCTCCCCTGGACATGGTATCCTGTTCCAGCCTCTGTGCCAGTCCCAGCAGGACTGTTTCATTCTCACAACATGGGTAACATCTCCCTGTTTTCATCCTGCCTCGCTGTCCTTGGCTTTTCCCTGCCCTATGTTGCAAAGAGTTGTTGCTGAGACAGACAGTACTTTTCCAGGATGAAAATGTTCCCTGAGTTTCACCATCCATTTGTCAACATCTGTCCCAAGGTCAGGGGCCTTCCAAGTCAGCCAGTTCTTCCTTCTCCCTTTCTGCAAAGCTGCCCAGGCCTCGTCTTTGTGCAAGTCAGGGCTCAGCCCCACCAATACAGGCATCCACTGTCTCTTCCTCAGTCCATCAAACCAGCCCTCTCCATTTAGGAGACACTAAAACCAGGCATGCCTTTAAATGTAAATTTCATTTGGGGAAAGGCTATAGGATCTGTTCCTATCTACTTTCTAATTTCATGTTTTTCCCTGCTCTTTACAATTATTTTCTCCCACGCTTTTCTGGTCATTTTGTTTTAAGAGTCTCCTCTGTGTCCTTAGGAACTATGGACAGGTCAACCAGGATTTTTCCATTGTTTTCTTGCATTTTTCCATGCTCAGTTCCAGCACAATCATCAGCAGAACACTTCACCCACAGAGCTGTCAAGTCCTGGAACAGGCTACTCAGGGCAATGGTGGAGTCACCACCCCTGGAGGGATTTAAAAGATGTGCAGATGTGGCTCCTGGGGACATGGGTTACTGACGGCCTTGGCAGTGCTGGGGGAATGGTTGCACTCAATAATGGTCTTTTCCAACATAAATGATTCTATGATTTCCTTTTCTTAGGAATACACATGCCTCTGTAGGGTTTTCCTAGTGATCTCTGGGAATATACCCTTCCACTTTCTAGGAATTTCCACCCAGTTTTCAGTAAATTTCATAGTGCCTTCTAGGAAACCTCCCCATTGCTTTCCAAGTATTTGTTTTTTCTAACCAGGAACTTACATTTCCTTTCCAGGCATTTCCACATGCTTTCAAGGATTCCCTAATGACCTTCTAGAAATTTTCCTGATGCTTTTTAGTAGTTGTGGATTTACAGGAATTCCTTTATGCTTTTAGGACTTCCTTTCTTCTCTTCAGAAATTTGCAACAGTTTTCTAAGAAATGTTTATTTATTTCTAGGATTCCTCCACTGCTTTATAGCAATTCTTCCTTACTTCATAAGAAATTCCCTCCAGCTTTCTGAGAATTTGTAGCAAATTTTCTCAGAATTCACATTTTGCTTTCCCAGAGTCCTCCCACAGGTTTCTAGGAATTCAGTTTTGCTTCCTAAGAATAAATTTCCCATAGTTTTTCCAGGAGTGCCCTGTAGTTTTCTAGGACTTTCATGTGGTTTTCTAGACATTTTCCACACCTTTATAGGAATTTTTCACAGAATCACAGAATCACAGAATATTATGAGTTGGAAGGGACCCACAAGGATCATCTAGTCCAACTATGAATCCCTCACCGCTCTCTAGGCATTTCTATCAGCCTTCAGCTATATCTATCATGCCATGGCATGGTGTCAAGTGTTGGTCCATGATGTTTGTGCTGCTGCATGTTGTGACATGCTGTGTGCTATTCCAAGTTGTCCTGTAGTGTCTTGTTTTGTCACACGTTGTGCTGCCACACCTTGTCCTCACCTGTTGGCTCGTGTTGCTACAAACATTTTGTGGGTCATCTTCTGCTTCTGCATCCTAAGTTATAACCTATGTGGCTGCAGGAATAAACATTTGAGAGTTTCTATTTTTAACTGCTATTTTACAAAGCAATTGTAAAGACTCAGGTGAAAGGAGAAAACAAGGATTCAGCAGCAGCTGATCTCTAGATGATGATGACAAAAAAAAAAAAAAAATGTCAGGTCTGCTTGAAGCAATTTTAGGACCCTGTGGCTCTTCCCTGTGTCCTCTGGGATATTCCTACACCTCCTCTTGCCCCACAGATACATACTGACATCACAGATCCCTCTGCCTGGTCAAGGGCCTTGCCGCCAACAGCAGCTGGCACAGATGCTCAGATGCTACAAGGCACGAACAATCTCACAAGAGACATTTACAAAATAGCCATGTCATAGAGGAAATAGCTTCCTAATTCCCTTGAAGGGCTGGTTTATCCCCTTAAACATAGCTTTATGTCCCTTCTAAATGCAGATTGGCTTTTCATCTTCATTCCCTTCCATTCTCATCCAATATAACTACCCATGTAGAGAAATAGGAAAATTGAGTATGCATCAATTTAGCTTGGCACAGTATAGCATGACTAACCTAGAATTGAGTTCAAATATTGCAGATGGAGCCAAAACATTGAAGTGATTTTGTAAGCCCTATCAGTTTATATAAAAGTTTTATTACAATATATATTGCTGAAAAGTGTATTGATACTTGTCTGTTTCATCAAATTTTCCAAGATAATAGTTTACTCCTTATCAGCTGAGAATGTTAAAATGGGATGGTGGGGTTTGATATACATTCACAAACATCTCTGACAGAAAGATTTTTTCAACACCCTCAGACTGTACTGATGTCCCTTCCAGTCTGAGGTTTGGATTTTTTAGACAAAATTAATACACATTATGTCAGGAGACCACAGAAAATGCTGTGTATACATGGTTTACCTTGCCCGGCGTTCTGCTCCTGATGGCAAAACCCAGCACAAAATCTTCACAAGCACCTCCCACTGAGTGCTAAAGAATAGTTCTCAGCAATGTTGCTGGTTTCATCTGGCAAACATCTGACAACAGCCAGCATGGTTCCAAGGCCAGTTTCTGACACAACAGTCCAGAGCCAGGAGCTGAATACACTCCAGATCCTTGCACTGTACCTTCAGGAATGTCACATCATTCCCCACCCGCTCTACAGCTACTTTTTTCATGGAACAGAAAAGTCTTGACATCTCCCACGCTTGTCGTTACTTTCTGACTGCACTGTTTATCACCAAGATTTGGAATTCCTTGTCCTGCAGTGCCACTTACTGGACATTTATGTTCATAAAATCAGTGTGCAGAAGCTCTTCATTTTCTCAGTTGATTCCCAAGGCCAATTTGAAATGGAGAAAAATATTAAAAATACTAATGTAGGAATACAGGAATGTTTGAGGAAAGCTAGTACAGTAAAACTAATTTCTTAGATGAGCCAGTAATTGTAGAGGAATAGAAATTCTCTTTTTCTGGTCACTCTAGAGAATAATTTGCCCTGTAATAGTCTCGAAATTCTTCCAGGTAGAAACACGCAGATGGAAGTAAAAGAGTAAAACAGAAGGTTTGAGATTCCCAAGTGTTTCTGCTGCCACAGTAGGCCAGCCATCCCTGAGAATAACAGGAAAAAAGGAAAATGCATAACAGTGGGGAAGCCACCATTTGTCGCAGTGCTCTTTCACAGCTGCATCCAGAATATCACTAGCACTGGGTACCAGCAGCTTTGAGTTGCTTAAACAGAAGTGCAGAAATAGCCTGCCCTGAAAACCATGGACAAAATAACAGGAACATGATGTGTAGAGGAGTGTGTTGCTGGTTCAAGCCTGGGAATGGCCCAAGTCCAGGAGAAAAGCAACAGTGATGCTTTTGCAGGAGCACTTCTGCCTTCCCAGTGCCAGTATCAGACACCACCAGGGCTATGTTTTGGGAGCCTGGCTCAGGAAGGGATATCCTGTGAGCAAGAAAGTGACAGTGACACGTGGATAGTACTTATCAGGTGCTAATGCACTTTTTATCTCCTCCCTTAGGTGAGAGCAATGTGACAAGGTCTCTTGTACTTGAGCAACCTTCAAAGCAGCATCCTGAGCTGTCGTGCTGTCCTCACACACAGCAATTTATTGTCTCCTCATTGCCAGGTTTGGAGTCATTAGTGTGGCTTCATTTTCTAATAATAACCCTGTAACAAGAACCCCAATCTAGTGCAGCCTGGAGACCTCATTGGGGTCTGCAGCTCCCTCATGACAGGGCAGTGGAGGGACAGCACCGATCTCTGCTCTCTGTGACCAGTGACAGGACCTGAAGGAGTAGTTGGAGCTGTTCAGGAGAGGTTTAGGCTGGTTACGTATTAGGAAAAGGCTTTTCACCCCCAGAGGGTGGTTGGGCTCCCCAGGGAGGACTGAGACAGTGCAAGGGGCGTTTGCACAAGGCTCTCAGGCACATGGTGAGTTTGTTGGGGTGTATGGTGCAGGGCCTGGAGCTGGACTCTGACGATGCCTGTGGGTCCCTTCCATCTCAGGATATCCCATGAAATAATCAATGTAATTAACTGTAAGCGCGGCGGGGGCAGCCCGGGGCGCTGCCCGCACCCACCGGCTCTCTCGGGCCCTGCCCCGCCGGGGCGGAGCGAGGCGGAGCCG
>WEKX01006614.1:80021-142612 GCA_013390025.1 Pitta sordida
GCGACCGCGGGGATGGGCCGCGGCTGGAGAGCGGGCGGGGGAGCCACTGCCGATGTTCCCCCCGATGCTGTACCGGCGACCGGGCAGGGACCCAGCCCCCCGTGTCGCCTCTGTCCCCTCCACGGGAGACCAGCCCCACGTGTCGCCTCCGTTACCTCTGCAGAGGCCGTGGTGTGTTTGTCACCCCTGTCCCCTCCGCTGGGGTCCAGCCCCATATTTCATTCTATCCAATCCACAGGGATCTCAACTGTGTCACCTTGTCCCCTTCACAGGGACCCAGCTCTGTCTGCTGCCCCTGTCCCCTCCATGGGAGACCAGCCCCCCCATATCATCCGTGGCCCCATCTGCCACCTCTGTTAGCCCTGCAGAGGCACTGAGCTGTTTGTCACCTTGTCCCCGCTGCTGGGTCTCAGTCCCATGTGTCATTCCATCCCGTCACGTCCCCTCCAAAGGTGCCCGGCTCTGGATGTCAGCCCTGTCCCCTCGCTGGGGTCCCAGCCCCATGTGTTATCCCATCCCTTCCACAGGGCTCCAGCCCCATGTGTCACCCTGTCCCTGTGGAAGCAGGGCTGGACACTCACAGTGCCACGCAGATGGCACAGCCCCCTCTTCCCTGCGCACATCACGGCTCCCTGCTTCCCCACCTGCTCCCAGAATGTCCCCCTGAGCACTCGCTGTGCCCTGAGCGTGGGCTCTGTGTCACAGGGATTGCGTGGCAGCAGCACAGATCCCAGGCCTGCAGGAGACAAGCCTCCCTGCTGCAGGATCGTCCTTTCCAGGGGAGGAACGCGCCGAGTAACTCCAAGGTCAGACACCTGGTAGCCAGAGACAGGGATTTTAGTTACGAGTATTGATTATTTTTAAATTTAGTGTTGTTATAGTGGTTATGGAGGGGGTGGTGTTTGAAGACTGGCTTTGTACCAGCGTGCAGTTAAGAAAATCACCTGTATAGATCCTGTCAGAATAAGATATATGAAACAGTGAAAAAGCGTAGAAGAGAGCTGTGAATGTGTCTGAGTAGAGCCAAACCTACTACATTTTTTCCAAGGGGTTTAAAAAATAAGGAGCATAAGCAAGCTTCCAGCCATCAGGACTGAAAAAAGAGCTTATACTAACCCTGTTTAGCAGAGAAGGTTTATTTTTCTTAATGTGGAGACAGGATGAACACGTGTCATGTCTCTGTGATGTACCTCATGTTTGATGGGGATGGCAGAGCTGGCACATTGAAAGCTGACACTGCTGAGTTGGCTGCGGGAGGCTCTAACATCTGGAGGTGGCTTTAGTGCAGAATGATGAAATCTCTGGTCAAGCTACACGCCAAAGATGGCTCCTGTTTTGAGGAGAGAGCCCCAGCAGCAGACTCGATCCATTTCACCCAGACTGCTGCTTTTGTTGCTAGGCTACAAGTGGGATGTACATTTATAAGCAAAAGAAAAAAAAAAAAAGCTGACAACCAAATATCTTGTAGTGCTGCCATGATTTGCCTTCTCCAGCATTCCATTTAGGATTGCAGTAGGAAAAATCATAGTGCAGACAAAGATTTTTCTTTTCCTTAGTGATTTAAGTGGTAGAAAATGCTTTAGGGAGGAAGAACTTGGCAAGGGGCTTTGTTAGCATTTGGTGTAAGTACATTGCATCATACTTCTCCCAGTCCTCAGCTGTATTGCTTATTTCAAACTGTGGCAGCAAACCAGCACAAATACCATTGCTAACCAACCCTGATAAGTCTGATATGTGCTCTTTTGCTACCACAAAAAAAAATGCTGTTTTCCCCAAAAAGTTCTTCTCATTTGAACTAATTAAGTGCCATGACTGACGTCCCTGGAGAAGGCCTTGTGTTCTTTTCTTTGCCAGAGCAATTAAAATCTGGGTAGTAGCTGGATTTGCCTTTCCGCTGTTGCTTTGCCAATGTGTTGTAGTTTTAAAGAAGAATGGGTCACCTTGTACTAATGAGAAAATAGTTAATCTCCTGTATTTTCTCCTAAGCCAACACAGCAGCTGTTTGGGTGGGCAGTGAGAAAAATTGGGCATTGAAAAAAAAAATAAAATCTGAGTTTGTTCAGACAAAGGGGCCCCAAATAGGAACATTGTGTTATTTGAGGAACAAAGAGGCCTAACAGGACCCCTAAGTACTTCCCTATGAAAGCACCAAGGAAAAGCAGGGAAATGTTGCAAAAGAACTCAACTCTACAAAAACAAACACGAGTTTGGTGCAATGGGCACTTAGGCTGTTAAACTTCAGGGCTTTCCAGCCTGCATCTTCTTTTCCAGAGCAGGGCATGGACATCAGGCTGTTATGGGACTGCATTGAAAAACAGAGATTTAGGGACCTAAGTCCGTCGAATCTTATTTTTCTCTTTCCCAGTGAGTCTGACGTGAAATGTGCAGCAGCACCTGGCTCTAACTTTTGAACTAAGTATTTCTATTCTAAAGAGTCCTAAAGAATTCTGTTAAGAAAGAGGTACTGCTGTTACCTTCTATTTTTACTAGGTTTTGGGGAAAAAGTCTCACTCTCATTTTTCTAAAAATGAATTTTTATTTGCCTCTAGGAGACTGTGAATCATGATCTGACCTGAGCACCTTCACATCACCTGAACTTAGGGATCTGAGTCCTGGTGAAGGACACTGCACAAGTTATAATACTTTTCTTTCAGCATTTGTGTTTGCTCACTTGCCCTCCTTTGTGCAGGCTGGTTGGAGTTCACTTTTAAGCTGGAATACCCAGCACATTCCATGCTTTGTAACTGAGGGTTGCAGATTGCAGTTTGGAGGTTTGTGAGGTGTCACAATGTGTTTTACCACAATTATATCTGCACTACTTTGGGATGTAGAATTCTCTTCAGACTTCTCCTTGGGTTCACAGTTAGATCATCATGAAATTTCTTTTTCTGTGACCCTATTCCCAATTTTAGCTTAGTTGCTGGAAGGAAACTGACGAAGTTTCTTACTTATGGAGGCTTGGGTTGAAAAACAAGGTGTCAGTAACATAAGAAAATATAAATGGCTCTAAGGTAGCAAAGCTCCTTTTCATCATTTGTGCACTGCTGCATGAGTTTGTTGCCCAGAATTTCCCAGACCTTGTGCCCACCTGGATTATTCAGTCATGCAATGCAGTTTATAAATGGTGTAAACAAATTATCAAATGTCTGTTGTTCAAAATTGAGTGGTATGTTATTGTCTGAAATAAATTAAATAGTATTGCTACCCTTTTAGTTGTTGCTTTAGTTTGGAGAGTGGTTACATGACCTTCAATAGGATGCTTAAAACATGAACTTTGAAAAGGAACTGCAGAGAGTTGAACTCCTGAATCTGCATTTTGTATAATTGCTGCAACTGCTTTTGTTAACCTTTAAACAAGGTTTAAAGTCTTCTGCTGTTGCTGGCTCTGTGGAAAATCTAAACTTAGCCTTTGTACCAAAACTCTTCATGAGACTTTGTGCTGGTTTTACATGTAATTATTATATTAGTAGAGGCCGCTCTCAATTATTCTTAAGCCCTTTTTTTCCCCTCCAGTTAATATTAGTGTTAAACACTAGACCTTGAACTGGCAAATGATTCTATCTGATCAGAGAGGGCAAGAAATTTGAGTATTCTTGGTACTGGGGCTTCCAGCTCAGTTCAGTGTCACTTTCTGTTTGAAAACATGAGATGAAAAAGGTAGTCAAAGAATTAGTGGTTTAAAATAAAGATTTTGTAGAAGAATTGAGAGTTTCTGTTAAGATAAACAAAGACCTTAGTTTTAGTCATCAGTGAGTTCTAATGTGCTTTTTAGTAAGTGTTTATTTTCTGATTGGTTGGGCTGGGTGAGCCTTGGGAAGAGGTAAGGAGGCACCAGCGGGGAGATGTGGAGAGAAAGTGGTAGAGAAATTTGCTGTAAAGCATTTGAGAAGTGCAGTTCTGCCCTGTGGTGTCCCCTCTGGGATGTGCCATCTGTGTTCCCACATCTCATTGCCTCAGGTCTGCAGAACCAGCCTTCAGCTCCACTTCTGGTGCCAACAATGTTCCAAACATGGCCGGTTCTTTCTCTGGCAAAGAATGCTTTGGGTTGGAAGGGGCCTTAAAGACCATCTTGTTCCAAACCCCCTGCCATGGGCAGGGACACTTTCCACTCTCCCAGGTTGCTCCAAGGCCCATCCAACCTGGCCTTGGACACTTCCAGGGATGGGGCAGTCACAGCTTCTCTGGGAAACCTGTCCCAGGGCCTCACCACACTCACATTAAGGAATTTTTTCCAAATGCCCAATGTACCCCTACTCGCAGTCAGTTTAAAGCAATTTCCCCTTGTCCTGTTATTCCAGACGTTTGTAAATAGTCTCTCTCCATCTTTCTTGTTGGCTCCCTTCAGGTACTGGAAGCCACAATTAGGTCACCCAAATCCTTCTCTTCTCCAGGCTGGACAATCCCCATTCCCTCAGCTTTTCCCTATAGGAGGAAAACAGTCATGTGTTTATGGCAAACTTTACGAACTCACCATCAGTTACGATTCTGAAAACATGCCTTGGTACGTTGGAAGAGCCGCAATGTGGAACACATTGATAATCAAACCTCTGTGTCAGAGGGGAGACAAACAGTGCCAAGATCCATCCCTGCTCACAGGAATGCCATCGCCCATGCTGTTAACTCGCTGGAGCACAGCAGGGAGTGGTTTTGCCCGGGGCAGCTGATGCTCACCCGGACAATCCAGCAGCACGAGGGAGGATTTAGCTGCCGTTCTCCATGGGCAGTTTGGATATGCCCTAGTTTGGAAACCGAAAGAGTTTAGTGATATGAATGTGCCAGAGAGCATAGTCCTTTCCTTATTGCTGATGTAAGTTACTGGTGGGGACTGTCACCAGCTGCGGGGTTTGCAGGTACAAATGGTTCTGTTAAATACCCTCCTAACTGATCTGTTCTTTAAAATACGTAGTGAAAATACTTAAAATTTTCTACCTTACTGCATGTTTTCCGTTATAGATGTTAATTGTGTTGCAATGCTGCCTTTTGTCCTTTCCATTACTGCTGATCCTCCTGTGTGAACGTGACCTTAAAGTGGTATTTCCATATGGATTGATACAGTAACTGCTGTGTTTGTAAAATTCATGTTGTTTCCCAAATCCTCCGTGAATACATCCATTTGTGGAGGAGAGTTGTTTCACTATCAGCTTGGGCAATTTTGCTGCTTACTTTTCACCTGGAAATTTAAGGTGCTGTTGATTCAGACTTTTATACTATTTCAGGGTAGTCTCCTCTCTTTTGAATCTTATTGAATAGCAACAGGTGGGAACAATAAATTCAGTTGCTTATATATAGGCACCTTAATTAAAAAATTAATTGACGCTGAGGTAGTTGTTGAGGTTTGCTTTCATTAGTTGACTGTGACAAAGCAAACAGTTTTATCTCTGTTGTAGAGGAATTGTGCTTTTGCTTTCCACTTTGCAAACTTTCTGCTTATCTCAGGGTTTGGATGGATTTATTTAAATGTTATTTAACCCACATGTCCTTTATTTTTTCTTTACACAATTAAATTATGAATAATGAGAAGTTAAGTTCTGGGCACACTTAATACAGATAGAAAATTACATCACTGAAGGTAGTGGACTTACACCCTTGACAAAGCATTATAGTCAAATTAATAATTAAATCTTAAGTTTTTTATAAGTTTTTTTTATATTGAGGATGTTGTGCCTACTTCTTGGAGTTTGAGTCTCACTGTTTAAATAAAAATGAAATTAAGAAAAAGCCATATAGTTTATGATAATCACTCTATGGATGTTAGATAATATATTGATGAAACCATTTTTGTGCACAGTCACCATTTTTACTTCATGTTTGGATAATTTTTGATAAGAGAATCCCTTTGAAGTACATTGACATTTTATGAGCTTATGTTTTTGCTTTATGGGATTTTTTGCCCTTTTCAGCATTCATTAATGGGGTTCAATAAGTCATGAGTAACACCGTGCAGTCTCTTTTAAACAAGAAGTGGGACTTTTATTCTAAAAATATTTTGCTGGAAAACTTTTTAAGTTTTCAAGACAGAAATTCCCTTGTTCTATTAGGCACTACTGTAGAAAGTCTATGACTCAGAGTCCCGAGACTGGCAAACTCAGCCACCTTTTTCACTTCACTGCAAGTTTTATGTGTCTCCAAATTATATTAATCCAGTGTCTGAACTTTTCTTACACTCCCCAGTATGTGTGACATCAGCTCCTTCTCTGTGGGCATTGGTGGCCTGTCTGGTTTATTTTCAAGTTCTTTAGACCAGTGCTGTTCCAACTTACCTTCTAAAAGTGCACGCCGATTACATCAGTCAGGTCACTGACAAAAGAATATGGGTTTGGGTACTTAAATAGCTGTCACCTAAAATGTGAATCCCTTTCGACATGAGATCTAAGCTTCGGCACGGTGGACACTTGTCCTGCAGCCCTTTATTAAGATCAATTATTGTAAAGTCAGTGGGTTTTGTTGCCATCTCTCTAAACAGACAGTGATTTCAAGCATGATCTTTTGTTGTAGCACATGCATTAATGGAGGGTTTTCCATTTTCCAGGCAGGTTGCTTTTTGCTGCTGCTGCATCACTAACACTTCTTTGGTAGATTTACAAGAGAGACTAAAGCATGTGCTAGCATGCTCCTGCTAGTTTAGGCTGACTAGCATGGGTAAGAGCAGGGAGAAAGGCGGGGAAACAGGAATTTTACCTTGTGCTGACAACCAGACTGGTCGTATATCATCTTTGGGGTGCTTTTATTCCACTGGTTTGTTGCATCCACCCTGGTTACTTTCTTACCCCTACTGCTTAGATCTTGTTAGCTTGTTACTGTCTTCTTACCATCAAACCTGTGGTACCCGAGAGCCGAGAGTTTTGCCAGTTTCCAGCACGTTAGGCCTCTCTTGTACCCATTTGCTTGTTCATTAGTGTAGGCTTTCAGTCTCTTGACTCTGGCACATTGAAAGGTTTAAAATTAGCTGTGCTCTGTGAGGGCTTACTTTCTGCTGAAGCAGTTTCCTGCCAAGGTGTAAGTTCTATCAGCACACCTGGGTCAAGGAGCATCAGGGCAGACATGGAATCGATCCGGGGGGAAGGGATAAAGGCTGGGTGTAAAAGTGGTGTCTTCTGTGTTCTGTAGATACACCTTGCACATCTGCAGTGAAGGCAGATCCTTATTGTTTAGATTTCTTATCACTAAATTAGTTGATGTTGTGGACAGAAGTATGAATAACATATACATAAAATCAATTCACTGACACCCCAGTAGTGTATTTGCTGGTCAGAGTGAAAAGAAAGAAAAGAGCTTCTATTTATGAACTGCTTTGTTCGACAGTCATTAGACAGCTTTAAACAGATTATCATAAGCTATCCTAAGCAGCTTTTAATCTTTTCTTAATGAAACAGATAATTTAATTATAAAATATTTACACTTGGGCTTCCCTACAAATAACATGCGAATAGGGAAGCATTCATAGAGCAAGTGACCAGCCCTAGTGTCTGTCTTTTTATCTTCTTTTATTTTTTTATTTCCTATGGAAAAGAGTTTATTAATAAATGAGTACACTTGCCTTTGTAGGGCTTTGCAAAACCAGCAGTTCCCACTTTAGACCAGAAGGTGGACTGTTGTTTCATAACATATCACTGTTCATGGAAGGGTGTTTTAAATGGTAAAGTACTGAGAAAGGGAAAAGAAACCTAAGGAGCATCTCCTGTTCAGATGCTCTGCATGAGAATATTGTTCTCCAAATCTGCCCTGGGATCATTTCCATGATCTGTGTTCATCTGTGATGTGCCTGGTGAGAAATGTATCATGTGAAAATAATCCTATTGATACTGTACCATACTGATGATGGGAAAAGAAGGCTCTGCACTACTGGAGTCCTTACGTTCAAGAAGACTTTTGGGAGGGGAATTGGGTGCGTTTTTTCACTAGAAATGGTATTGTCTAGTGTCTTCTAGATATTTATCACTTTCCTCCTCCTTCCTGTTGCTCAAAGCTGCCAATTTTGGGCTGGTTAGATGGGAAAACTCAAGCCTTTGTTTCTGTAGAATTTTACTTTTCCGAAGCCTTCCAGTTTTTCTCACTTGAGGTAGAGGTGAAGAAGCATAATTACATTTGAGAGATGGACAAAAGCTTCTTCAGATATCATGAATTGTGTCTCCTTTTTTCCCATTAAGTTCTTTTTTCAGGTGGAGACACTTTCTATGAATTAGTTCCATTCTTTTTGTTCTGTTTGATGGAGTTTTTTTCTGTTCTGCATTATATAAATTTCATCAGATTGACCAAAATGTCTCCGACAACTTCATGGTGTTCTTGAGTTAAGACAAAAATGCTCTTTAGTGACAGTTGCAGTTGTCCTCATAATAATGATGTTTTTCCTATTAAAATTGATAGCATGCTATGTGATTTCACCTGAATTTATATAGATCCAATTTCTTTCAGCCATTTGAACAAGCATTTTTTGGCGGATGTTCTTTTTGTAACTGGCTATTGATTATGTTGCAGAAATTTCTCTTACGAATGTTAAAACTTCATACAGCTTGTGCTGTGGAGAGACTGTCCTCCTTTCCTTAGATGCTGAAGTAAGCTCAGTCATCCTGAAGTAATCTTTAGGCCTTCATGGCCCATAAATGCAAAACTGTGTTACTTCAGTTTCCTTCACTGTAGTTCTTTAACCATCTCTGAAGTATCATTAGGAGGTCTGGTCATGTGTTCATAATGGGCCAAATTGTTGTATTATATAATCTCTGTGTTGATAAAACATGGATTTAGGGAAACAACATTTATTAAAAGAACTTGGTGGTTTGTGTGTGTGCCTAATTCTGTTTTGCTTTGCTGTGCCAGAGAAGTTAACTGGATTTTATTAGATGTTTCTTCTGTCACTGCACTTTACAGCCCTTCAGGCATCTCTTGAAATACTTTATTTCTTCTTCCCTTCAGTACATTTTCAGCAAATTTTCAGGGTTTTTTACTGTAAACCACTTTTCTTATCGCAGGTTACAGATATATTATGAAGTCAGTAGAATTCTAAATTGCAAATTTTCTGGTTTTCTTCACAGAGTTTTAGAAGATGTCAGCAGATATACCATTAAATATTAATATTAAGGAGCCCCGATGGGATCAAAGCACTTTTGTTGGACGAGCCAATCACTTCTTTACTGTAACAGACCCCCGGAATATTTTGTTATCTGATGCCAAACTGGAAAATGCAAGGAAAATTGTGCATGATTACAGGTATGGTATTGACTGCTTCTACTGCTGACCCAAAAAAGTCCATGTCAATGATAAGTACACGGTGATGTATTTGAAAGTAAGTTATTTAATACACTATTCATTGCAACACTCATTATCCTTACTTCAGAGGTTGGAACTCTTTTTTTTTTCTTTTTTAAACAAATTTGCTAATGGCTGAGGAACAGTTATGTCAGCTGAGAACAGCCTGGTAAGGCTGCTGGAATGTCTAATTCTGAAAATAGTTAATATGACAACAGAGTTTAAAACTTCCTCTTATATGTCGGGTTGTTTGGAGCAAGTGATTTCTTTCATACTTAGAGCGAACTTAATGTGCTTTTTGCTGTTGTCTTGTTTTTTAACTTGCCCCAAGACAAGGTATCGTGGCACCTGGCTTGACTGAAGATGAATTGTGGAGAGCAAAGTACATCTATGATTCAGCCTTTCACCCAGACACTGGGGAAAAGATGGTCTTGATTGGCCGAATGTCTGCCCAGGTCCCCATGAACATGACCATCACAGGTTGTATGATGACCTTTTATAGGTAAGTAATGTAATGTAATACTTAAAATATTTGCCTGCAAATGAGATAAGTGAAAATCAACGTTATTATCAAAAGAAGATTTACAGTAAATACTTTCAACTGTAAATTTTTGCTTCCTTTTCTCTTCTCTTTCCACATTCCCTTCCACTGATTAACTGTTCCCTCTAGAAGCAGTTGTGAGATAAGCCCTTAGCCCCTTTCCTTCAACTATCCCACTTTTCCTCAAACTGGGAAATGTTCCAAAATCCCATCTATGTAGGAGAGTTTTGTGGAGGACAAAGAGGAAGCGATACCTGGGAATTTCTTACCCTGCTGGTCTGGCATGCAGGATGTTCTTTGTGCCATGTGAGTACTCAGTGTGCTTCAGTCTGTTGGTCACTGGGTTCACAGAATCACAGAATCAGTAAGGTTGGAAAAGTCCATAGAGATCATCAAGTCCAACCTATCACCTATTACCTAACCTAGCCAAACCTGTTACCTAACCTGTTGTCATCCTACTACCAACACACCATCCTACCTATAACACACTACCCTAATATCTAGGTCGTGCCACCAAGTACTTCATCCAACCTTTTCTTAAACACCTCTAGGGACGGTGACTCCACCACCTCCTTGGGCAGCCCATTCCACTGAGAGATCACCCTCTCTGTGAAAAAGTTCCACCTAATGTCCAGTCTAAATCTCCCCTGACGCAGTTTAAGACTGTGTCCTCTTGTTCTATCACTTGTAGTCAGAGAGAAGAGACTGACCCCCAGCTGGCTACACCTCCCTTTTGGGTAGTTGTAGAGAGCGATAAGGTCTCCCCTCAGCCTCCTCTTCTCCAGACTGAACAACCCCAGCTCTCTCAGTCGCTCCTCATAGGGCTTGTGTTCCAGCCCCTTCACCAGAGGAGATGTTTTTTTCACTGCCTCCTAGATGTGCTCACTAATTGGCACCTCTTTGTCATGCTCTGTGGAACCAGACTCATTTTGGTGCTGTATCTGTACTTAAAAATGCAGATATTTTCATTAAATTGATGTTTTTATTTTGGAGTTGTTAATTACAATGCTTTTAAATTCTTCTCTATCAAGACAGTATCTCATTGACTGTATTGTGTCATTCAAATAAACAAGAGCCTCTGCATACTTACTGCTTGCAGTGGCTTTTCTTGACTTGCCATCATTTTTCTATGCTGTTGATTCAACTGTTTTTAATGATAATAATTATAATTGTTTCTATTTCCAAGAACGACACCGGCAGTGGTTTTCTGGCAGTGGATCAACCAGTCCTTCAATGCTGTAGTGAATTACACGAACAGGAGCGGAGATGCCCCAATCACTGTCAGGTCAGACACTGAACCACATCATTCTGATGAGTTTCTAAGTAGTTCTCTGATGTACTCAAACATGGTTGGGCACTAAAGTTTGAGGTGAGAGAGGGTTAAGTGTTTACGTCTGTGCTGATTATTAATTTGATATACACAGATGAGAATTCTGAGAATGACAGAGGCAAAGGCTTCATTTCTGGCATTAAAGACAAGCCTGAGCATCTTGATCATGAGCACTTAACGGTGTAGGATTTAATAGGGGTCTGTGTTGCAGGGCTCAGTCAACCACTTGCAAATGCCTCATCAGTTTGGTGTCACACTGTGATGTGTCTAAGCTGATATTTCGTGTGGACCTTCAAGTGTGTCACTGTGCCCCCTTCTCGGTGCCCAGCACACACCACACTGGGGCCTTACTTACACAAACAGGTTCCTTCAAGGAGCAGGTCTGTGCTTGTTTCCACATGATGGCAAAAAGAGAGACTAAGTAGATTCAGAAAGCTAGAAATCTCAAGCTGAGAAAGGGGAAATGGAACTGAAAGAGGGGAAATTCAGGTTAGATATACAGAAGAAATTGCAACTTGTGAGAGTGGTGAGGCACTGGAGCAGGTTGCCCAGAGAAGTTGTGGATGCTCCATTCCTGGAAGCGTTCAAGGCCACATTGGATGGGTTTTGAAACAACCTGGTCTAGTGAAAGGTGTTTCTGCCTGTGGCAGGGGACTAGAACAAGCTGTACTTTAGGGTGCCTTCCAACCCAAACCATTCTGTGATTCTATGAATAGAAAACTGGATTGCAGTGCTTGACTTTCTGGTTTGGGGCCTGGACTTGTGTAATAATGGCCAGGAGAAAACCATAGATTCAGGCATATGCAGACATCTCCTAGCTGGGAAATATGTGGAGTGTGGTTTAGGGCAGATTGGGTTGGACCTGGGTGTTTTCAGCATAGCTGGTCTGCATGTTTGGGGTTTGCGGTGGTTGATTTTAATTACTATTGTAGACATGGTCTTAGAAATCCAAACTAATTTTTTATTAGGTTAAACAATTAGGAAATCAAATACAGAACTAATCCTTCAAGCTGTTCATTCAGACACGTGAGAAAATGCTGAACAGGCAGCAATGCACAACCAGCAAAACCTGATTCAATATTACAGTGTTGTTTGTATAAGATTTTATTGCTAGTGAAATAAAACTGTCTAATTCAGGGTCCCATTTAGCTCTTCCATCCATATCTTATTGCAATAGCACAGAAAAGTCTATTTTTTAACTTCTAGGGGGATGTAACTACATATGTAAAATGTAATTATTTTTAGAAGTGACATAAATATAGTTGTGTGTGTGCAAACATTTTAATTTCTGTTTTAGCCAGCTGGGAACAGCCTATGCTTCTGCCACCACGGGTGCTGTTGCAACAGCTTTAGGACTTAATGCACTAGCAAAGGTATTGCTGATATTTTTTTTCCATTCTTACCAGACTGTGAGATGCTTACAGCTCATTTCTCTTCTGGTGTATCTGTCATGTGCACACCTCCCACTGTGGACTTGTAATGGCCCTTGGCAGCTCTTTTCTTTAGATCCCAACCTCAATTTTTCCCAACGTGGTTGTAGATGTATTTTTCAAACAGCCTCGTGTTTGGTTAATGCAAACCATATCTAATAAGGTGCCTTTTTTGCAGTGTCTTTTTCACATGTCAAGGCATCTCATTGGTGTGGAGATGTAATGGCACTTCTCTGTGATGCTACAAAATTCAGAATGATTTTGCCACCCTCCTGCCACTGCTCACTGTTGAGAACATGATTTATGACTTATTTCTTGTTTGATTCCTGTTCTACCTCTGCCCCACTAGTGAGTTCTCACTGAATTTTAATGTAAAGGAAATAAGTCTGGTCTGTCATTATCGCATGAAGCATTTGAATATGACCTTTGGGAAAGACAGTGGTTATGTAAATGTTTTCTTTTCTGTTTTTTCCCCCTCTCTGTGTGTTTTACAGCACGTCTCACCTCTTATAGGACGGTTTGTTCCTTTTGCTGCTGTTGCTTCTGCAAACTGCATTAATATTCCACTGATGAGACAAAGGTAGGAAAAATAAATGTTGCAAAAACCTCATGTGGGATCTTGTTTCAACTAATTGTTTGGCAGGTATAAAATAGAACATCCTCATTCTCTTCAGGTAAATATCCATGGAGTTCTTCATTGTTGGATTTCAGAAACTAATTACTGGTCGTCCAAAACTTGATCACATGGACCCTTGAATACAGACTCCACTTTGGAAAAATACAGTAATTTCAAAAATGGTGCTTCAAATCCCATGTGCAAAACTTCACCATGGAGTCAGTCTCTGCACTTTTCTGAAGTGCTGTTTGAAGGCATCTTTCCTTCCTGTGTACTACAGTGTAAAACACATCTCCTCTGCCCCCTCTTGGAAGTGTGACCAGGCTCAAACTGCAGATTCAAGTTGCAAATAATCAGTTGATAACTTTCCAGCATATCTTTCAGCAGATATTTCTCTGCCTTTTGAAATTGTTGGTGTTGAAGAGTGTTACAATGAGGCTAACTTACAAAATATGTAAAATAAAATAGATCATTCTTATAATTGACGGTTTCAAGGGACAAAGATAAGGTGATGAAAAGGGGGTGAATAAGTTCACATTGGTCACTGTTTTATTTTTACTGCTTATCAACAGGGAACTCAAGTTTGGAATCCCTGTCACAGACGAGAATGGAAACAGACTGGGTGAATCATCCAAAGCAGCTCAGCAGGCAATCACCCAGGTGGTTATCTCAAGGATTCTTATGGCTGCTCCTGGAATGGGTAAGAAGACCTGAGCAGCACCTGATTATCAGTTCCTAATGTGAGAGAGAGTTTCAGCGCTAAGTGATTTTTCTTAGAGACCAAATTACCTCACAGTTCCCCAGGCAGTGTTTGCCTTTCTGTTAAGAAGTTCCCCTGGGAAATGTACCTTTCTCACTGTGAAAACATCCACAGGGTACTGCACTGAAGTGCAGCAGAAAAGCTCCTGGGGTGCTTTTGAAATAAAAATGCAAATAGCAAAGGAATGGTAGCAAATTCCACTTGCTTGGAATTGGTTTGGGTGCTCTGCCTGCCCTGTGCTGAGTTACTGAGCTCAGGTTTAATTACATATGAATTTACAATTTTTGCTTATTGGGAGAATTTACCTCCATAAATGCAAGTCCTGTATCTTGAATTGGCAATGTGAAATGGGAACAAGGCTGTGAAAACTCTGTTATGGTATTAGTTCAGCTAAACAGAAAAGGAAAACAAAGTGCCTTTTTCTCCGAGGTTAATGCCTATTTTATTTCATTTGCAGCAATTCCTCCCTTCATAATGAATGCATTGGAAAAAAGAGCCTTTTTAAAGGTTAGTCTTAGATAATCTATCTACGTATATGTACGTATTTCATATCCTAAGCTAATGTTTTAATGAATATAAATACTTTCTGAGACTTCATATCTTCCTTCCAAACACTGTGGGAGGACATCCCTGTAGAACTTGTTTTATGACTGTGGCTTGCTTTCTGCCTTTCTAAGAGATAACTTGGTTCTTTTTATCACAGTGTAAAATAACATTCAGAAAATAGGAATTTTTTAGTTGTTATTTTTATAATTGTCCTTAAAATGCACAGTTCCTTCTATGAAATCAGCCTTCCTTGTACTGAGTCTTGAAATACAGTTAATGGGAAAAAAGTATCAATATTTTAATAATGCTGACTTTTTTCAAGGTAGCAATAAGAAGATTTTGCTTAGCTGCCATCTGAGCTTGAAAATAAAAGTGGTGGTAAAAATCTCTTCTGGAAATGATCCTTTAAAACTTAGTGGATGTAAAGTGCAGGGTAGACTTAGAATGGCCATTCTTCATCAAAGATTACTTATTTCCTAGTGGCTGCTTATGCTAATGTCGTGTGAAGCCAAACACCTGGTGTTGGTAAATCCATGACCTGCGTCGACATTACACACTCTATGTGCATGAGAGGGTAAAGAACAGTAATGAAATTAGTTATAGGGTTGTCTAACACAAGAGAAATTATATTCAGGTGAGAAACTCTATATTTACCAGTAAAGGGAGTTTCATCTTCACCAGCTGATATCACTAATTTAATTACTGTGTAGCTGCAGGCAAAGTCTCTGCCTGTGAGACCCACCCAACAAGCCTGAGAGAATCTGCCTCCTTCCAGTTAGAACGAGTTAGGGAAAAAAAGCATGGTTTGAGTTTCCAGACCCTCCCTTGCAGAAGTGATTTGGTGTGTGGTGACTGGGAGGACAAGCCAGGGAAGTTGCTTGGCTTTGTTTCTCTAAGATAAAGCTTTCTGAAAAGTTTAACTTACATCTCTTACTATTTCTGCCTCTCATTTCTCTTGTGCAGAGTGAGATTACCCAGTTAGACACACCTTTTGAAAGTGCTTCTGTATATATAAAAGAGGAACAGGCTGCCCAGAGAAGCTGTGGCTGCTCCATCCCTGGAAGTGTTCAAGGCCAGGTTGGATGAGAGTTTGAGCCACCTGGTCTAGTGGAAGGTGTCCCTTCCCATGGCAGGGGGCTGGAACTGGATGATCTTTAAGGTTCTTTCCAACCCAAACCACTCTATGATTGTCTTCCAATATTAATTATTTTTTCCCTGAGGTGCTTTACTTCCTTCTCACCTTGTTAACAGAAAACACTACTGCTCAGAGTGTCAAAAACAGATAATGCAGTGTTTGAGTTTTAGGGCAAAAGTCAGTGTGCGCTGCTTAGAATTCCTGGAAGAAGTGAGCCTGCAGGACTACAGTTGTGGTACTGCAGTGTTCCTGAGAATGTATTACCTGGAAAAATAACTCTTGTTAAAAATATATATATATATATAAAAATCATAAATTTGGAAGGCAAATTAGTTTATATCTATTTGATATTGAAGAAATGTCACAAATGTCACAAATGCTATCAACTCAACTGGCAAATACATGACGTCTGTGAAGAAGTTGCAGCAATCCTCAGGGTCTGGAGACAAACATCTGTTGGTTTTGTGTGGTATAATCACACAAAATGTGTTGTGAATTTTTCAGATCAGCAAAAGTGAGCGATTTCTTCAGTGACTACTCAGTGGTCTTTGGTACCATCATGGTCGTTTATGCTCATCTGTTCCTCAGCCTCAGAGACTGTGAGTTCAGGTGAAACGCTGCTCTGCAGGTAGTCAGTGGTAACACTTGGTAGAGATTAGTATTAAACCATTAAGGAATGAGCTGCATTTTTAACAAGCAGCTTCTGCATGTCCTCGTGAGGTTTGAGAAGCACCATCCCATTCTCAGCACACCAATGCCATCCCCACACTGCTTTACTAACTCACTATCCTTGGCCTTTGCTTTGCACACTACCACCCTTGGAAATAAATCCTGAATGGTTGCCAAAGCCTATTAAGCAGCACACAAGGCCAGAAAATAAGCAAACGGTTGTGAAGTGGTTAGAAAAAATAGAATGATGGTCTGCAGTAAGATGGAGAGAAGGAAATGTTCCTGGAATGCTGGTCTGCAGTAAGAGCCTGTCATCCTCTGATTTGAAATAAGATGTAGGTCACTGTTCATCCCTCACATTCCCACAATGTTTTGCACTAAGACATTAGTGTGAATTAACAAGATTCCCAAGAGTTACTGCTAGAAAAACACTTAAGAATGGTTTTAGAACACAAGCGCATACTTACTGCTTCAAAAAGGATCCAATTGTTTCTGACTTCAAGAAGTCTTTTTCTTTGTGCATCATTCTCTGCTGTGGGTTTCAGCAGCAGCTTTGGGGCCCTTTTATGTGATTATGCAGCAGAGTAGTAATTGATTAGGCTGCATAATGTCTATTTTCATTATCCCTACTGACATACACCTGACTGGCTCTGTGCAGAACAGAACCAAGCTGTTCTACCTGCTGCAGCTGGAGGATCCATAAACAAAGCAAAGCTTGCTCTGCGGCACAGCATTTATAGATTTTACATTTCTCCTAAGGAAAGAAATTAGATTTTTTTTTTCCCGTAGAAACCTATGAAAACTCCAATCAACTATAAAGTTTTAGTTTATATTACTACTCTTACAGCTTCAGTTTCTCTCCTGTTCTGCGTGCTGTATTAACATAAAACTTATTCCAGAAATTTCCTCATCCTTAACACAAGTTCTTTGAGGTCTCTTAGTCTGCAGAACAGAGAGCTTGTTTTCCAAGCATTGTTCTTGAATGTCTTACGCTCCTGCACTCCTCCATACATTCCTAATTTACTGTCCTTTCATTTATTTATTTTTTTGAAAACAGGCATAGCTGGCCTGGGAAAGCTGGCAGATTTTTAGATCCAACAATAAAAGGAGGCAGTTAGAAAAGACATGATTCTCCTTATGGCTTTTATTTGCTAAATTAACATTTTTCCGTTTTCTCTGTTTGCACTAACCACTAAAATGTCATAAAGACATCTGGAAATCAAACCTTAATTCATTGGGAACTGCCTCCTCCCGGAGTTAAAGAATACTTCTCTAACATAATAAATTCTTTTGGTGTCTGTCATGTACTTCTCCATTTTATCTCTTTGTAGTTCTGCATTTGAGTTTTGTTTTATTGCTTTTTGTTGTTTCCTAGGCAACTCGGTTGTTAATATTGACCTCCCAGTGTTAAGAGTTTTTCCTCACCAGCTTTCTTGATTAGTGCAGCCTGGTAACATTCTGGAAAAAGAGAAGTGGTAGCTCAGGTTGGCAAAAAATGTTCCATCACATGAACAGACAATACCTCTCTCAGATCAATAACCAGCTCTGACAAGGGTGTGAAGTCTCTATTCCTCTCATGGCACCTTCCAACAGCTTTTTTAGTTATAAAATTAAATGTGGGGCTTTTCTGTTATGTGTCTTGGGTCATCCCACACTCCCACTGCAATGTGTAAATGCCTCTTGCTCCATTCTCAGAGACTGAAGTCATTTGCAATATAGAGTTTGACTTGTGTTCACATCTCTTGTCATGGACTCTCACAATGTATAAAATATAGACCATTTGAGGTGAATTTATCTCAGCTGAGAGTCAACCATATTTAGGAAGTGTCAGAACGACAAAGCTCGGCTGCCTTCTCTCTTTATCCTTCCTGCTGTCCCTGTCTGTTCCCATTTGTTATCTGTTGTTGCAGATTATTGCTGAATTGCACAGTTCTTTCTACGCTCATTTTTGGATTACAGATTGACTCCAGGAAATAAAAAAAGTAACAAAAAGAGAAGCAGTCTTCTACATCATTTCTTCTCCCTCAAGCTCTGGAGAAAATTTATTCCACACAGGCTTGTTTTCCCTGGCTCCTGCATTGCTGTGACCTTCCTCAGCCCCTGGCTTTGTCCTCCTGAGTTTTCTACATCTCCTTTGTCCATTTCTGCTCTCAAACAGTGCCCAGCTTTTGTTCACCAATTTCCTCTCTAATTTCTATAACGTGGTAACTTCTACAACTTCTGCTTTTTGCAGAAACAGACAAATTTTGTTGAAAACATCCTCCACTGTATCATGTGACTTTTAACTCATGAGCTGTTTTGTTTTAAAATCCCTTTGTGTTTTCATGGCAGCTGTGTATGTCCTGCCCTTAGTGTAGCAGCCGGGTCCATTGAACAGGTCTGGATTTACTTCCTTAGTAATGAATTTCAACTAAAGTTCTAACATGGAGGGGGAACTGATTCCTAAATAACTTAAAAGCTTGCAAAAAACTTCTATGTTCTGGCACATTTTCAAGTTCTGCAAAAGTTATGAGGAATATGCTAAAAATGCATCCGTAAGTTGGTTACGTGCTGCTTTCTGTTGTGTTCCTACACATCAAGGGAAATGGTATTAGAGGAGAATGGACTGAGAGGCAGACCAATTATTTTCCTTGACATCTCCCTTACTTACAGCTGGTGGCTCCAGTTCCACATTAAATTCATTTGAAGTCACCAAAGAGAAGGAGCTGTAACCAGACCAAGCTCTTCTTTCGGATGCCCAGGCAGAATTCACTGTGCCCTTCAGAGCTGTGGCAGCACCTGCAGCACTGCTCCAGATTTCAGCTGTGCTGCTCCTGTGGGCTTGTGTGACTCAAAAAGGCCCACGGGCTGAGGATCAAACACCTATTGGGGTTTCTAAGGGACACCTGCTCAGGATCACAGTGTACATTGATCCCACTGGGAACTTCCCTTTCAAAGGGATTTGGCTCTCAAACTGGAGCTCAGCTTTAAGGTGCACTGGTTGTGGTTTTGCCTTCATGTCCAAGAGTCTTTTAGATGAAAGCTGCCTCTCAGAAAACAAGAATTCCAGAAAAAGGGAAGGGAGGAGAAAAGATACCATACTCACTGTGTGTGGTTTATTTTCAACAGAGATATCCTTGGATGAGTGCTCCCATTCAAGTTGGATTAGTTGGACTCTGGTAAGTGATTTCTTTGGACTGGGTCTCCTGTTTTAAGAGATACTTGTGGGGGTTTTTGAGAAAGTAGCAATATTTGTACTTTGTTTAAAGAAAAAAGGTTAATGAGGCTACAGTAGTAACTTCACTTCTGTCTCTGTAACTGATGCACAGTGTTCAAAACCAAAAAAGCTGTTAGCAAGAAAGAAGCTGCCAAAAAAAGCAGAGGGAGTGGGAAGGGGAGGAAAGATGGTGTGGCTGCTACCTCTGTAAACAGTGGAACCTAATCCTGGAGGTTGATGAATTGGTTAACAGGGAGTTTAATTTGCTGTGTCTAGCATTTTCTGTTGTCCTGCACACTAACATAAAACACTGTAAGGACATCAAATGATAATTTTGGACACATTTGGAAGCTCGATAATGATACATTTAGTACTATGTAGTAGGTAAGTGATATCTTAAAGTACAAGGCAGGGGGAAATAAAGGTTACATAGCACTTTGTGAATTATCTCACCATGTACAAAAAAAACCCCACCACAAAGTTTTTAACACAAATCATGCATAAGGTTTTTAAATTCTCTTTTGGCACTCTAAATATTGTAATCCCATTTTTGTCTCCTCTAGTCTCGTGTTTGCAACTCCTCTGTGTTGTGCACTGTTTCCTCAGAAAAGGTTTGTACTGCTGTTAATTATTCTCTCTAATGTTACACTTCCGATCCCTGCACAGACACAAACAAGTGGTCATCGCCTGTTCATATAATGTTTTAATTCCCATATAACACAGGTGATAAACAAGAGAATATACAGAGAAGTAATAACAATGTTACTCATCAGTAATATATAATAGTTGTTTGCAAACCCCTTGTTCGCTCAAGATCTATACAATATATTCATGCCCAGTAAGGTTATGGATGCACTAAATACAGTCAGGGCCTGTTTCATTTTCAGACAGAAATTCTTCTAGTTTTGCAGAACAGCATTGGCCTATCTGTGCTTATTTGTAATTTGATTAATATTTGTCCAGACTTTTTCATCAATACAGAAATAGCTCAGTACTGAAAGATGTCCTAGAAACAATTTTCATTAGAGCTGAAGTAATTATGAAATCTGAATGAGAGTTATTTACAAGTGAACTTAGCTCAATTTGGTACCTGCCAGATTTATCTTAAGCAATCCGAGCTTGAGCTAAATCCATTAAAATACTGAACAGTTAAGGTAGTTATTGACTTCCAGAAAGCAATACTGAATTCTCATCAGATGCAACTGGTTGAATACCATGTTTCCCTGCTTGGCCTAGGACAGAGAGCTGTGGTAAACTAGTGTCACTAGGCTACCTGGAGGTGACTTGGCAAACCAGCCTAGCACATGTGGTACAGTTCTTGATTTTAGCCAGGACTCTCCAGTTCAGAGCAATAGTAGAACTTGAACTGTGTTCAGGAGATGGCACCTGTTTGATGGACCTGGCAGCTTAATTCACTTTACTGTGAACTGGCTCTCATAAAAAACAAACCTTTTATTCAACTGAATAAAATTAGGTAGTAAGTTAAATAGGCAAATAAATTGTATTTATTGAAAACACCTTTAGGAACACCTTCTAGTGCCAGCAACGACCTTGAGCAAGTAAGTGGATCCCAACCCTTACAGGAGTAAGAGCCATTTCCTGACCCTACAGACTCACTGCCACTTGAGCAGGGATTCATTTGCCCCTGGTCTGCAAGTGTGCTTTCCTTTACACGGTTTGTAAAAAGGTCTGAAAACTCTTCACAATCTAGGAAGTTTATGCACATGTCTCATCCATCATATTCTACATTCAAGTACTTTTATATAACCCTTTTCCTGTTTCTTTTGCTTAGTTCTATGTCGGTAACGCGCTTGGAGCCAGAATTGCAAGCCAAGATCCGAGAGCACAGCCCTGACCTAGAACGTGTATACTTTAATAAAGGATTATAAGTCAAAGAAGGCAAAACATCTTTCAAGGAGGAACTTGTGAACTTATTTTTAAATTGTGTGCCAACCTAGTCGAAGATGAGAACTCTCCTTTAACCTGTGCTTTGGTCATCTGCATTATTTTATAGATAAAGACTTTATTCAGTGTAGTGTTTAAATAACAAAAGGTCACTTTGTCCACTTTGGTATTGATTAAAAGTTTATCGATACATACACAGAAATGTTTACATAAGCTCTCAAGCAGCTACAATAACAATAAACAAGCGCACAATGAAAACCAGATGCCATTATATTGGATTTGCCACCTGTTCTAGTAATAGCAGGACAGGGATCTCCTTTTGAAAAGTCACAGAGCACCTGAGCGCAGTTGCCACCCTCTGGAAGCAGCAGAACGGGTGGCTGAACGTGTCAGGAGGTTGTGCAGGAAGGGCTTTTTACCAGGAGGCTGATTAGGTTGAACATTTTCCCTGTTGGCACAGAATCGTTTCTTGAGGGTGGATGTTGGAGGAGCCTGGAGCTTCTGCACCGTGTGGTACTGCTCAGCAATGCAGGCCACCTTCTTCCGAAGGTCGAGTTTGACCAGCATCATGTTGTTCTGCAGTTCTGCCAGGGTTTGGTCCTGATGAAGGGAAGTCCATATATGAAATATATATGTAAAGATATCATAGAAAAGCCTGGGTTGGTAGGGATCTTAAAGATCATCTTGTTCCAACCCTTTTACTAGATGAGGTTGCTCCAAATCCCATCCAGCCTGGCCTTGAACACTTCCAGGGTCAGCTTCTCTGGGCAACCTGTTTCAGTGCCTCAGCAACCTCATAGGGAAGAATTTTTTTCCTAGTATCTGATCCTAATCTACTCTCAGTTTGCAGCCGCTGCCCCTTGTCCTGTCACTCCATGCCCTTGTAAACAGTCCCTCTCCATCTTTCTTGTGGGCTCCCTTCAGGTACTTTGGCAGGTTGTCTAACTCCCTGTGTACTATGAACTGGGGACAACTAACTGCCTTTTGCCAAAATTCACCAATACAGCCATGGTTAAAATCTTCTACTGTCAACAGGGTAGCAGTTTAATAAAAAATAGGAGCTGTAGTGCTGGGACAAAGCTGACTCCATCCTGCTGCAAACATGCTGCCATAGCAACTATGATCAAGTGGATAAGGGAATGAGAACTCTGAATTCTGCTACTTGAAGTGCAGGCTGCCAGTTAACTGACCAGGAACTGTTTGAGTTTCCTTGAGTGTTAAATACGCAATGGAAAAATAGTATGGACTAGCAAATAAGTAATTTTTATTTGCAGCACAGGACTGAGGCTACTCTGATTATGGCAAAGTACACAGACTAACCCCCACCCTGTGCAACCCACAGCAGAACAGATGCATTACCTGTCTGCCCAGAATGTCATCACATGTGCAGAGGGCTTCTCGGAGTTTCCCTGCTCCTGTACTGTGGCAGCAGGCCCGCTCTGCAGACTGGAGAAACTCACCAATTCTCTGTAACTCTGAACGCAGCAATCTGACATTCTACAGGGGAGAGATTTAAAACAGCTGGATTTGGCACTGCTCTGCAAACAAAGACACTCCAAAGGTAATTCCGACATGCAGCACTGAGGGAGGATCCCATCTCTGTGTGATACACTTGGATCAGAGTTACCAAAACCACCACCATCTCCAGTAAGTTCAACAAACCCATCTCAGCTTCAACTGTTTAGAAATCTGGAAACAGCAGCCCCCAACATTGTTTGTACTGGCATCCAACTTGCCCTGCAAGTATGTATTCCTTTCTATAACACGGAGCGAGAGTTACCTTCTGTCCATCCTCCAGCTTCCTGTCCACATCCATAGTCAAGAGTCTGGCAGAGGGAGGTGGTTCCACTAATTTCTGGTACTTGTGCAAATCTAGGAACAGACAAAAATTAGTAAGCAACAGGATACTCAGCAGCATTCAGTATTCCTGAAGTTCAGGATTTCTCTTGAGACAAGCCATCACATGCAAGCTCAGAAGAGCTTTGAGTTTGTGCAGACATGCACAAACATTCCAGGCTTCTCCCTTTCAGTTGCACAAAGGGACTTAAGAATTGGAACAGAGCGATTATCATGCCCTAAAGTCCACTTTCATGTGAAAATGAAGCAAAACACTGCCCATCCAGTGCATTATTCCTGTCACCTACAACTCAGAATAGTGGTTTCAGGGTGTCTGAATCCAATGTACCTTGAAGAAGTCTTTGTAACCCTGTACAAGGATCCCTCAGGCAGAGTTCAGAACCAGTGCAGCATCACTGCCATACCTGCAGTGGTGGTATTTAACTCCCTTTGACATTGCTCCAGTCTAGCTTTGGTATCTGCCAGCTCCTTCTGCAGAGAACATGGGGTAGTCGCCACTCGCTTGGATCGACGTAAGCCTTGCTCAGAAATGTTTTCCTTAGTATCCAGGCTTTCCAGTTTTTGTTTGGCCTCCTGCAGAGCAGCTTGGAGCTCCAAAATCTCCTCATCACGCTCCTTAGAAAGGAAGTTTGATCAAGTATTCAACAAGATTTTCTTACCGCAACTTGTCTGAAACTTTCCATGTCTGTCTTCCTGGAAAATTCCTCAATCCCACACTTACACACATAGAACCTATCCTTTAAATCACAGAATCAGAGTATGCAGAGTTGGAAGGGACCCACAAGGATCACTGAGTCCAACTCCTAAGTAAATGCCCATACAGGGACTGAACCCACAACCCATGGTGCTAATCTAAATTCAGTAAAACCACTGTCTGGGAGTCTAAACCACTTTTTTACAGTCTGCAAAGATAAGGGATTTTTTTGAGAGCTGGCATCTTCAGTGAGGTCTGCAACAAGTCCCAGAGGCCACTCAAATGCCAAAGCATGAAAAACATGGACAGGTCCATACTCATATCATCACAACTAAGAGCAAGAAGAGAAATTTGCACAACTTGTGTGAATCTGAAGAGTGCAAAGCAAGCCAGAAGTGAAAAGAGTAAGGCGGGGGGGGGGTGTGAAGAGAATCACACTGAACACATGATGAAGGAGTCAGGATGGTGGCACATTGCCTTCCAGATTAAGGGTTGAAAATTAGAAAGCATAGTGAGCTATGTAAAGGAGACAAGTGAAAATTGTGGATCAAGCAATCAAATAATAAAAAATACCTCAGGGAGCAAAATCTTTCAGTTTGCATGAACATCTTCCTGGACTCAAGTACCCCAAGCCTCTTCCCAACCCGCGGCCACTTCCCTGATGTTATGTCATTGCCATGAACAAACCTGGATCTTCTCCTGGTAATGGTCAGTCAGTAAGTCCTTCAGGATAGTCAATTTTTCCTCATACAGTTGCTCCAGCTGCTCCCTTTGAACATCCACATGTTGGCTACAAAGAGAACAAACAAGTCAGGGTCTGGCAGTTCTTGATGCTGCAGCTCGCCCTGAGCAGAGGGAGGGAGATCAGCACAGGTTACCTCCACCACTGCTCCTTCTGCTGCATGTGCTCCAGCATTTCATTGCAGATCTCCTCACGCAGCTGCATCTCGAGCTGCAGCTTGTTCAGCCGCTCCTGTACCAGCAGTTCTCGCGCAGCTTCGACTGCGTGCAACAAGTCCTGCAAGAAGGACACAGCTCCAACTGCCCACACTGCACAACGGAGTTAAGACCTGGAATAAACTAAGTGATCTTGTGTCTGCAGGCTGCAATTGTCTATGTTTAAGGTTATTTTAGTCACTTGGAAAGAGAAGTTGCCAGAATTTGTTACCTTGACGTGACAGCTTAGGTCTCTGTAGGTGCATGACTTCCATCTTAATCTTTCAGCTATGCCAGCTGCCTGCTTTGAGTATCTAGGAAGTTTGATTATTTTTCCTCAATTTAGCCACCTGTTCTGCATGTTTTCTGATCTCTAGATGTCAGGTCTGCACCCACACTCTTACTGTCATTATTCCACAGATGACGGTGTTTCCAAATTAAGCATGCACGTCAGGTTTAGATCAACTGTGGAATGTTTTTCTCATAGATTCCCAATTTCCCAGGTCCTGGATCCCTTGGAGGTTCTGTGTCATCTCTCTTGGCATAGTGCAAGCTCCATTCCCACTTCCCAGGATAAAGCTAATAGTCATGCTCTTGCCCCTCCATCTATAAAGGCTGTAAAACAAATCACAACCTTACCTTCTTCTCATACATGGAGACATCTTCTTCATCCTCAGTGCCTTCATCTTCTTCTGATTCCACTTCTTCCTTTGCCTCTGCGCCCTGGCTAGTTCGCCTGTTGTGCTCTTTGATGATGGACTGTATGGATGGAAGACCCAGCTTTGTGGGAGGCACCTGAACAAGCTGGAGGGGAGAGAAACAATTACTAATCTGCAAAACCTGGAAGTTGCATAGTCTTTATACACTGCCCTTCTCTGCAACCTGTCAACCCTTTCAACTTTAGCAGAATCTGGAAATACTCTAGAGGTAATAACCTACTGGAGAACCATAGGGAACTGCACTGACCCTGCAGTGATTCTGGTGTGTGCAACTCACCTGGCTGGCAATGGCTGAGAACTTGGCTACATGCAGAGTCTCATCATAAGTAGATGCACACTGGTTGATGTTGACAATCATGCAGGAGCGCCCACGCCCAGTGAAGAAGCCCTGGAACACACGGGTCAACTTGCTGTCTCGGAATGGAACCACCATCTGCTTCGACCTGTGGGGAAGAGACAGGAGTGAGCTGGGAAAGCAAAACAGCCCTGCCACCCCCTCCCTCTGGAGTTGTGGATGCTCACCTGGACTGCTGGTTCTGGCGGAGGGCAGCAATGCAGCGGCCCAGTGTGTGCAGGGAGGTGTTGATGTTGTTGGCTTCTTTCATTCGATCCCCACTTTTCTGGCCCTTGCAGCGCTCGGATCCTGCCAGGTCACACAGGGATAACCTGAAGGGAACACAGGCAATATTCATGTGACCTGCTGGGTTTGTGCTGCTCTGTCCAGGTTTACAATTCAGACTCCCTGTAATCACCTTCCAGCTTCCTCAAGAGGGCATGGAACACTCCTTTGGGGTGCCTGATGGATTGCTGGGTGGAAGGAGCTACCCTCAGTGTAGGTGTTACAGAAGGTAACACCATAATGAGCTTTGTGGTGTCTAGTTCAAGGATCCTTTGCCAGTCCTCAAAACAGCCATTTTCCAGGCATTGAGACAAGCCATTTCCAAGTATCTACATCCCAGGAATTGGCATCAAATCAGCCTGCTGCAAGGTCAAGGTTGCTCACATTTACATTCGCTCAAAAAGCCTGAGAACATCCTCAAATTGTACAATACTCCTCAAACTTCTGTCAGTTCAAAGACTTAAGATTGTAAACATTCACTCCTTCCAAGAACTTTCAACAAGACCTTCATCAAGACATTTCCCATACCCCAGATCCTCAGCAGAAGGTATGGAAAAGCTGAATCCACTGAGAATATCCCCAAATCCCAGAGCATGAAACTTACTCGCTGATTTTTGGAACAACGTCACTTCCACCTCTTTGCAAGTGCAGAATCCGAATGGAGAAAACACTGTGACTGTAAATAAACACACAGATTAATAAAAAACAATGAAATGCAACCTTTAAAAGCCGCTCAGAATCCCATTCCTGCCTAAATAGCCTCTCTCCCCCTTCAGACCTGCGGCTGGAGTTCTGGTTCATGTGGGTGCTGGCAAAACTCTGGTTTTTCCGACCCAGTTTCAGGAGCTTCCAGGCCTCGTCAGCATCCTGGACATTGATCCAGTTCAGATCTGGAAAAGCAAGCATGCATTGGGCACAGCAGTTAGGAGACTGGCAGAAAACTTACGTCAGCTCCACCATTGCACTTCCTTGACATTACCATAATCCAGGCATCAGAGGCCTCTGTAGGGCTCCCCAGCACATCACTGCTAAGCCACCCACCCACTCAGTCCTCACGTATTCCTAAGAGGCCAATAAACTTCCCTTCTAGATAAATCTACCTTTGACGTAGGGGTTGCCAGTCTGGTCCTCACAGAGCCGCAGTGTTTGCCGCTTGCGGTTCTGTCCGGGTAGAGCTGGTTCTAACAGGTCATAGATTAATTCATTGTAAATCTCAAAGAAGGAGACCCAGATGGAGAACTGCACATCTCCTGTGCTGGTGAGTGAAATCCGATCCAAATCAGCCCAGAGAGGGCCCAGTTCTGGGGAAAAAGAGGAAATGAAAAAGGAAAACAAATCACAGCTGCGGCTTTCCACAGATACATCTGGAATGGTTTATCTGTAAAGTGAGATACTGCCTTCAGCAGGAGAAGATATCTCAGAATCAAATTCTTCTATACATATAACTCTTCCCATTTTGATATACTCTAATGCCTGTCCCAGTGACACAGCCTGAAGTTTCCCCTAATATTATGTATCCTCCAATCTGTGTAAACATTTTTTATATACCTGACTTTGACTCCAGAATTTCAGAATATTTCAAACATGAACACTTTCCAGCATATTAGTCCTTGTTATCTCAATCAATTCACGATTCTGGATATGTAGTCAGCTGGTAGTTCCTGGGTTTAAAAGTCCAGGCATAACAGCTCAGTGCAATCACTTTGGCACCCTGCTTCCCAGCAATCAGCTGCTCAATAACATTCCTTGAATGAAGTGACTGAGTGTCAACTAAATTTTCATTTCACATGGCTTGGTTATTTTGCACCAATGAATTCTTCTGATACCTGCTTCTTATTGCTTGAGGATGGGGGGGGGGAAAGGGTGATGGCTGTTTGGATGCTGTGTTGTGAGTAAGGGAACAAAGGTGCTGTAGTCTCACAAATATTCCCTTTGAAAGATATGGATGTCAAGGCAGAAGAACTTCATGCAAATGTTTTGCCAGTATGTACAGTATACACCAGGCTTCCAGGCATACCTTCTGTCTGGCTGAGGTCTGAACGGCTGGTGAGTTGGCTTGATGAAGAGAGACCAGCAACTCCACTGTCAAAACTGCCACTGGTGGTGGCCTGGAGCTGAGATTCAGCACTGCAACTCCTCTTCAGTGGTGTTAACAGCTGCTCCTTGAAGGAAACCAAGAACATGAGCATGTAGGTAGCACAATACCATCCCTTTCCTATCACTATTGAGCCCCCCAGAAGCCCCATGCTTACCTCCCAGGGACATCCCTGCAGCATCATCTGCTTCTTGATCTCTTCCTGCTGCACCTGCCTGCTGTCCAGCCAGATCACCTCATTGGAGAGGGAAGGCTTCAGGTCCATGGCTGGGTACAGTTGGTCCCCCACACTGTTGAAGATGGTTGCCAAGGAGCGAGGCAGGATCCCCCCATCTTGGTTGGTACCTGAGGCAAGAACAGCAGCAAGCTGAGGATTCACATGTAGCAGCAGAAAATCCCTCCCCAGTCTCCTAACACCTGATGCTTCCCTTACCCTGAATTGTATGAGTCTTCCCTGAATTGGTGATGCCATAGGTGTAAACCAGACAGTTCTGCCCATTCAGTACATCCTTTACCACTTGTTTCATTGTCTCATCAAAGAACACCTTCTGCCCCACATCTGGTCCAAAGATCTGCAAACAAGAGACAAAAAACCAGCTTGATTTAGGTCTTTCCTGTCCTTTGACTGCTGGTGGTTACTGAAGTGATACAATATGTATAGTCCTCTGTTCCCTCCACTAGCCATGAGCAACAGACCCACCACCAAGTCCAGCTGAGCTTCTTACAGGTTGTTTATTTACTTAATCCAGTAATATTTGCTATCACTGCAGCCTCTAGTCTGTTTACAGCCTCATGAGAAAAACAAAAGGTCTGCATTTGCCACTGAAACAGTTGTCAGAAGCAGCTTCAAAAGAGAAAAACAAAGAAAACAGCAACAGAAAAAAATATCAACAGATATCAAGAGGATTGTTTGGGATTGCAGAGTTCAGGCAGTGCCTTGAGATCAGTGAGTATGAATAAGCCATCTTTTCAAGATATAAGGCTGGTTTAAGCTCAAAAAACTGCCAGATGGTTTGTTAGTCCCTGTTACCTACCCGGGAGAAAGAGAACCTGTGCACTGCTTGTCCCACCCCACGTTCCATGCTCCGCATGGTGAAGGAATTCTTAGGAGCTTTTAGAAGAAGGGTCTCCGAATTCTCAATGCAGACACAGCCCTAAAGGACACATAAAACCCAACATTGCAGCAGCTTACAAGAGACAGCAAAGAACAACAGTATCTCCCTGCAGGCACACAGCCAGCTCAGAGCCTGCTTCATTCAGTCTCTCACCTGGTCTTCCCCTTTTTCCACTTCTGCAGATTTCAGAGGTCTAACTCTTAGATAGACTTTTAATTTGCCATTATTGTCTTCAGCTACAGCCTGCAAAAATCAGCACAGGTTAAACATGGAAGCCAGAGAGGCAGCACACAACCATCCATCAGGCAACTTAACAGGAACCACAGCATGCAACACGAGTGTTGGCTGCCCCAGCTGGTGCTTAGGAAATTCTCTGGTCTCAAAATCACCAGCAACGCCAGAATCTCAGGCATTTCCAAGAGCACCAGCATTTTTTGTTGGTTTATCTAATGAATCAGACCAACAGCCCAAAGGTCTGACACCAGAACCAACCTCAGCATCACCCCAAGAGACTCTGTGTTAAGAGGCATTCGCCGACTGTGCCCTTCACAGTCTACTGCTCCCAAGAGGAGCTGCTCCCCCCAATGTAACATTTTGTTCCAGCCTCTTCTGAAGGGTCTCTGCTGTTTCTGCATCATATCAGCTCTGTACAGAGACCAGCAGCCACAACTAGAAACACTGCCCTGTTTGTGACAGAAAAGCTCCAACCTCACCTCGGAGCCCTCCAGATCTGGGGAGATGGCAGAGAACTCTGACAGCAGGTCCTTGCGCACGTCAGCCCCAAACACTGTTGCTGTGGACTCGAGCACAGGGGAGGCTGCAACCTCATCGTCAGAGAACAGCCCTGGGGAGGGCAGTGTTTGTGCCATGGCGTCTCACACAGCTCCTGGCGAAAAAAGGGCACAAGACAGCGTGATGCTACAGCAGCCCAAGCCATCAATCCCCAACAACACGGACTGCCATGTGGAACTCTGGCTACACACACACACATACACACAGAGGATGCTGCTGCAAATGTTTGCAACCCCCACCAACACCCAGGACCTCAAACACACTCTCTGCACACACAAACACCACCCAGACCCCAAACATATCCTCTGCACGCAGAGACACCACGCAGGAGCCCAGACACAACACCTGCACACTGGGACACCACCCAGGACCCCTCCACACATTTGAGACCACCCTTGAGACACCCCCCCCACACACCCCTCAACTACATAGTACCAAACAGACTCAACGCGTAAACAGACCGCCGCGCAGGGCCCCCCACACAAACCCACACGCAGCTCGGCACAGTCCGCCCCCCACAGCACACACACACACACAGATCACAACGCAAGGCCTGCCCGCACACGACACCGCAGACNTCCGCACACTCCTGCCCTGTCCCGCAGAGCACAAGCTGCTGAGCGCCGGCCCCACCGAGCCCTGGTCCATCCGCGAGAAGCTCTGCCTGGCCTCCTCCGTGATGCGCAGCGGCGACCAGAACTGGTACGGGAGCGGGGAGCGGGGAGCGAAGGCGTGGGAAGGCTCCGGGTGCCCGGGGCGAGCGCGGGGCTGTCACCCCGCCGCCTCTCTGCAGAACAGAGATGGGGTGTTAGAGGTGTTCCTGCACAGTCTGTCTGCTGCTTCCCTAATTATTGTGTGTTAAATAAAGAGTAATGAGAACTGGAAGGAGACTTCTGACCAAGGATNCCCTTGAGACACCCCCCACACACCCCTCAACTACATAGTACCAAACAGACTCAACGCGTAAACAGACCGCCGCGCAGGGCCCCCCACACAAACCCACACGCAGCTCCGCACAGTCCGCCCCCCACAGCACACACACGCACACAGATCACAACGCAAGGCCTGCCCGCACACGACACCGCAGACACCCCCGCAAACGCCGCCGGCCGCCCCTCACGCCGCTCCAGCCCCTCGCGGCCGCCCCGCGCTGACCGCCAGGGTTTCAAACCTCGCCGCCCGCCCGCTCCGCCAATGGGGGCACGGGNGGCTCCGGGTGCCCGGGGCGAGCGCGGGGCTGTCACCCCGCCGCCTCTCTGCAGAACAGAGATGGGGTGTTAGAGGTGTTCCTGCACAGTCTGTCTGCTGCTTCCCTAATTATTGTGTGTTAAATAAAGAGTAATGAGAACTGGAAGGAGACTTCTGACCAAGGATATAGAGTGACAGGACAAGAGGGAATGGGTTCAGACTGATAGAGGAAGGGTTAGACTGGGGATTTTAGGAGTAAACCCTTCCCTGTGAGGGTGGTGAGGCCCTGGCACAGGTTGCCCAGAGAAGCTGTGGCTGCCCCATCCCTGGAAGTGTCCAAGGCCAGGTTGGATGGGGCTTGGAGCCACCTGGGATAGTGGAAGGTGTCCCTGTCTATGGCAGGGGGTGGAACTAGATGAGCTTTTAAGGTCCCTTCCAAACCATTCCATGATTCTCTGATTCCGTGTGCCTCAACTGGATGAGGTGAATTGTGGTCAGGAAGGATATTTGGTAACAGATTCCTTGTGCACTAAACACATACCTCTGTTTTGCTGCATTTTTCCCCCCACGAAAGCAAGGTCTTTCTGGAAATGTAGTCGTGTAATCAGAAGCTAGAAACTTGCTTTTCAAAGCAGAGGGTTGAAGATATTTATTAGGAGCAGGCAAATATTTTCAAATGTTGTACTTTATAGTGTAATACGTAATTCTGACACGTAACAACTTGGTCAGTTTATCGTGTTTAGGGGGTTAGTCAATGATGTCAAGACAAATTGCCTGCTTTTCTCTGTATATTGGGTTGGAGAAGAAAGGAAGTTGGTGACTTGCCATTTCCCACCTGCAGGGTCTCAGTCAGCAGAGCCATCAAGCCTTTTGCAGAGCCAGGACGCCCACCTGACTGGTTTTCCCAAAAGGTAAGATACCGACATTTAAATCTGGGAGAAAATGAGTTCTGCTGGAGATATGTAAGGCAGGTGCCTAAGAGAATGTATTTGTTGTTTTAAAATCAGATAGTGAAATTAGTTTTTTAAAAATCGATTTTATTTAAATCAAATATTATTTTTCTGTTTCTGAAATTAAACTTGAGCTCACACAGTACAGTTGGATAAAGTTAAGGAAGAGACTTGGATGATCAAGGACATGAAACAGCTTTTGTTGTAAGGGATGCCCAAATAGGGTAGAACCCTTAACCTGAAAAGGTGAGTTATGGAAATACACCAGATCTCTGCACAATCAGAGGTGCCATGTTGAGGATGAACAAGGATTAATTATTCTGTCCAGTAAACAATTAATAAATGAGGCTGGTTAAAGAGATCATTCACCAGACATGTGGTTTAAGCTGTGGAATTCCTTGCCCCAGGAATTTGTGGATGCCCATGTATTTTGGTGTGTCCTGTTTGTGCAAGCATCTGGGACTTTTGTTGTATAAGGGACAGAAAGAGATTAAGAGACTCAAGGGTGGAGAAGTTGAGGTAGGTAGGTTGTTTACTGTGTCTGTTGAGCTTTGAAATGAGCCTTGATGTTACTTTGTCTTCTTCAATTAAATATCTTGGTTAATGTTCACAGGAACATTACAGCTACAGTGTTTGCTTGGTTTGGTTTCTGAATTGTTAGGTGCGAGTGTCTGTTCTTCAGCTTTGTTTTTGCTTCCTCATTGTGAGCTACACTAAATTATAGCCATGGGGGAAACTGGAGAAGACTGAGATTTGTTCATAAAATGTTGGGCCTCTGAAGAAGTGAGCTCCCCGAGGGCTTTGTTGATGGGTGTTGGCTCCAGCTGACTCTTTATTGTCCTCTGACTTCCTTTGTTTCTTCTCAGCACTGTGCATCTCAGTATTCAGAGCTCTTGGAGACCACAGAGACCCCGAAGTGAGTACAAAGTCTGACCCAAGCACAGTCTGCAGCGATTTGGTTCTTACACCAAAGTCCTTGTTACTGTTAACTTACTCTCTTCCCCAGCCAACTCCTCATTCAGTTGTGAGGAAATTCAGCTTTGATAGTTGCTGTGGGTAGACAGTGGGATCAGGGTGTGGCAGATGAGGAAGATAACACTTATTTTTCTGGAATAAAACACCACATACTAGTCTTACTGATTGTAAGCTTTATACATCAATTTATCATTCAGAGTAGGGGTAGAAGAGACAGCGGGAGTGAGCAGGGGAGACATTTTACATTTGTCTATTTTGCAGTGCTGTTTTACAGTTTTCCTATCAGTGCTTTGTGGTCTCAGATATTTATTGCTCCTAGTTCCAGGTATTTTGTGTGGGGACTTCACATCAACTTAACTTAAAGGTGGGAAGTTTAAGAGTAATATTTGTAATAGTGCTGAATGATCTTCAGCACTAGAGTTGCAAAGCTAAAGGGAGAGTAGAGGTAGTGAGGAAAAAACAATAGAGGTAGTGAGGGAAAAAAATGTTTCTTCATGGGTAGAAAAGAATCTTCTGTGAAGTGGAATGGCTGATTTTTTTCAGGTTGAGAATGTTCAGTGGACTTGAATGCTTGATCTATTCCTGAAGTCTTTAGCTCTGGATGCACTAGATAAAATTTTCTGAAGAGATTGTTTGAGCATTGTGCTTTCCAAGATCATTTAAGGGAATTGGAGGAAGTTAATTTTTTGTGTGCATCAGTGTGTCAGGAATGACAGCAACCATTTATGAAAGGAGAACTGAGTTTTCTGTGGTTTGTGTCTGATTTTTTTTCCCCTCTTAATTTGTAGGAGAAAACGTGGTGAGAAGGGAGAAGTTGTGGAAACTGTGGAAGATGTTATTGTGCGGAAACTGACTGCGGAACGAGTTGAGGAGTTGAAGAAAATTATTAAAGAAACACAGGAGAAATACAGGTACCTGGCAGAGATGTTAAGCTCTGGCACATCTTAGAGTCCTGTCCTAAAAAGGTTGTCTCAAGTGGGATTGTGATTGGGATAAAAATGCTGCTTAGGGCGTCCTGTTAAGTGATGAGTAAGTAAGATTTTGTGATTACAGGCAACTCAAGAAGGATGCAGAGCTGATCCAGGCTGGACACATGGATAACAGACTGGAGGAGCTGTGCAATGAGATTATGATGTGGGTTATTTAATTATTTCCATATTGTGCTTTCTTCCGAGATTTTAGTTCCTTGACACTGTCAGTCCTCCCTTGTTTCATGTACTCCGGGTTAAGAGAAATGTGGCAGCTGAGCAGGTGCTTTGGCCTCTGAGGGGGAGACCTGTGGGATATCAGCTTGTACGGAACATCCTTTGGAGTTGCTCAGTAAAGAGCTTGGGGATGGATTGCAGCATCATACTTGCTGCCTCCATTTTGATAATCAGCAGAAGTGACATTTCCTGCCCAATATGTCTTCTCTGGCTCTGCTTCCCTCCTCCGGGGAATTGAGCCTAAATCCACAGCAGGGGAGTGTCAGTAAACTGATTGTGAAGAGGGAACTAAGGGGAACTGAGACACTGTGTAACAGGTTTTGGGTCTGTATACAGAAAGAAAAAAATGGAAGAGGAGGAAGCGGAAGTCAAGAGGAAGGCTACAGATGCTGCTTATCAGGGTAAGCTGGAAATGGGCTGCCTTCCTTTTCCTCAGAGAGATGTGTATATTCATGAGAAAATTTGGAAAATACTTAAGGCTTCTTAAGACCCATGGAAGGAATTCCTTGACCCTAGAGTTGGAGAGAAAGTTTATATTCTCTTTCCAGCACTATATTTGTTACAGGGTTGGTATTTGGGCACTGAGCCTATGGTGGTGTAAGAAATTCCTACAATATAAATCGGTTTCTTAAGGTTCTTTGGCATAAGTCAGAGGTGACTCTCAGGGACTGTCCCAGGTGGAGTCATGGAATCTCACTTTAGTTTCTGTTCTCTTCCAGCTCGTCAGGCCATTAAGAATCCACCACGACGACTAACGGGTGTGATGGTTCGTTCCCCTGCCGGCTCGACCTCCCCGGGAGGGGAATATGCCCTGGGAGATCTGTCCCAGCCTGCTGGGGATGACGCCAGTCCAGGAGTAAGGACCTTTATCTGGGCAGGAGGGAAAGACCAGCTTGTGACATGGGGCTCTGCGTCCATCACAGAGAAGGGCCTGGGGAGAAGGCCTTGCCTTGCTTTGCGGACTTTGGCTGTGGTAGTGCTGTAGTGTGGTTGGTGTACAGTGCTGCTCGGGATCCATGTCCTCTCCCATGTCTGTGGTGGTCCAGTGTCTGGATCAAAGGCCACATAGGGGCATCAGTGGGTTGGCCAGGCAGTCTGGGCGCCTGGGAAATGGCACTACAGGGCAGAGAAAGGGTGAAAGCACGTGCCTGGAGTAGGTGCAGCGAGTGAATGGAGTAGGTGTCTGTGGTGTGCTGGATCAATGCTCTTGGGGGAAGCAGCAAGTGGGGCTGGTCCGTGTGGTGGAGTGTGGCTTTGAACAGTGTGGTTTTTCTCTTCTCAGGTCACGCCAGGGACATTGCCCAGCACCCCAGTTGCCTCCTTCATTGGAATCCCTGACACCCCTCCAGGCTCTGCTCCCCTGGATGCCCCCATGACCCCAGTCACTGATGATTCACCCCAGAAAAAGATTCTAGGACAGAAAGCAACTCCGCCTCCTTCCCCTCTGCTCTCAGAGCTGCTGAAGAAGGGCAGTCTCTTGCCCACAAGCCCCAGGCTGGTATGGAGCTCTCTGCTCATATATGCAAGCACATAAACAATTTGCTCCAGATTCTCCCACTGAAAAAGGGGGATCTGCAAAGACTTTTTTAAAATGTGCAGTTTTGTGAGAGTCCCAGCAGAAGTGATATCTGAGAGGTATAATTACCCCTGGGAGTCACAGAGGTGGGACCCTTTCCCAGCAGGACTGCAGGGATCTAGCAGCACGTAGGACTGGCTGTCTCCCTTCAGTCACAAGGAGCTGGAGTTGCAGGCTTCGCTAGAGGAAGTTGTTCTCCTCAGGGGAGGGAACTTGTTAGTCAGCATCATCCTCATCAGCCTCCATGGAGCTGTTCTTGATTTGTTTGTGACTTTGGGCTCACAGTTCTTTACAGCCTGGTAGGAAGTTAGTTTTAAATATTTGTAATGTGTCTTAGCATAAGAGTAGGGAATCTTTTAATGGGTTTTATGACCTACATTGAAGTGTTTCAGTTTTGTCCTAATTGTAGAGAGCTTCCAAAATCACTGTAATGAGAACCCATTTGTGGTGTTAGTGACTCTGGCAGTCTTAGGAGGTTTCAGAGGCCAGTCTGAAAACAGTAGCCATCAGCCTGCCCGTGGCACAGATTCCCTGTGTCAGTGCTTGTGTGATGGAGTAGTTGTGTTGCTGTTGACTCTATAGTAGTCAGATTTAGGCTTTTCTATTTGTTAGCTTGGGTAGATGTTCTGTGGGTTCTACATTTGCAGGATGGAGCAGGGAAAAGTAATGGCTGTAGAAGACTGGGTTTTCTTTGTAGGAACAGGACTGGTTTACATCTGTCTGAGGGTCCATCGCATGTTCACTGTCTGACCTTGGCAGAGTTACTTTCTATCTTGGTACTTCTGTTTCTCTCAACTAAAAATAAGGGATATTTCTGTGCCATCTCAGGGGCTAAAGAGACTCGTATCTGTAAAGGATTGTGAGGTCCTTGATCAGAGGAACTGAGGTAGAGCAATGATCTGTTTGGCCTGACCTCGAAGGTGGCACTGCAGCTCTGTTGTAGCTGAAGAACAGTAACTAGTTGCAGACTCTTGTGCACTTGTATGAGGGGCCTCAGGCAGGGACTAGCCTGGATAAAATGTGAAGAAATGCTGAGACAGCAAATACTGGACCTATTCATGGAAATGCACATCTGGCAGCGAATCACTGATGTTTTGGTATCTCCGGGAACTTCAGTTTCGTCCTCCTTTGACAGGTCGGTGAAAACGAAATGGCAGTGGCTTCTGGTCACATGAACAGCTCAGGAGTGCTGCTGGAGGTAGGAAGTGTCCTTCCAGTGCTGCACAGTGGGGAAATGCAGTCGGCACCTGGTGCTGTCCCTGCATCTCCTGCTGCTTCAGGTAACTCAGGCCTCTCCCTATACAATTGTTCCTTAAGATGTACCTTCAGACTGTTCTGTGAATTCTGTTTGGGGAAAGATGAAGGACATGTAGCCTGGCTTGTCTGGGGGCTTCTTCATGAATTGTGTTCCTATATATGTACCCACATCCCTCTCAGCCCTACTTTTTTAAGAAGACCCTTGTGCTTACAGAAAAAAGGTGACTGAGACAGACCTGATTCAAACCTAATTCCCGCAGTCTAGTTTTCTGGGTTTGACACTGGCTAATACCAGGCATTTCTATGTGGAAAGAAAGTGTTTCTTGACAGGGAGTTGAGGAAGAAATGGTCCAGTATCTAATTCCCAATGTGTCAAAATCAGCTCCCTATGGATCTAAAGAACTTGTGTGCCTTCTCTCTGCTGTAGCTTAGAGGACTGTGAGCTCTAGAGTGAGTTGCACAGAGTGAGAGTGAGAGGGACAGTGCCAGACTCTTTGCATTGGCCTTTTTCAGAAAAACCTACCATGAATTTTTTTTCTCAGCACCCATTGGGTGGTTTAATCCCATTGTCTGCAGCTGAGGATTTATGCCAATTCATTTATATAGAATTGCATACAAGTAAGCTTGCTTTCCTTATCCACATCTTTTAAGGTCTGTTAATTTGGTCTGAACAGTTGAGTAAATTGAGATTGGAAGTTACATATGAATGGCAACCTTTGATTTAAAAGGAATTCTTCAGGAAAAATCACCTAAGAGATCCCTGCTGTTCCCTCCCAGCTCCTGTGATGACTGTTTGTCTTGGCTTACCTTGTGTGGCTCTCAGCACTGTTTTTCAGATTTCCCATAATTGTATTGGGATGAGCCTTTGGAAGGGCATCTCTGCGCATGTGTCTGTCTGTCCAGCCCTTACAGTGAGCAGTGTTCCATAGCTGCATGATTCTGCCTCAGACTGCACACAACGGAGTCGTGCATTTTTGGTGCAGGTTCTCTGTACAGCTTTTGGGACTGTTCATAGGCACCTCTCAGTGTCTTTTCCCAGAAGAAGCCACCGAACAGTGAAGAGCCCAGTGGTGGCTTTGTGGACTAAAGTGGTGGCTGCTTCTTGCTCACGTGCTTTTCCCTTCTACTCTCTGTTAGGTGCTCCTACGCTTTCCCGGCTTTTAGAAGCTGGTCCTGCACAGTTCACCTCACCTCTTGCTTCCTTCTCCGCTGTTGCCAGCGAACCTCCAGCTAAGCTCCTGCCACCCCCCGTAGAGCCTGTACCCCAGGCAACTATTGTCATGATGCCCACGCTGTCAGCACCATCCGTTGTGCCACCAGCTGCAGCTCCAGAAAGTGTAGCCACAGGTGCGTTCCTGAACTACGCAGTCGCAGGCCATGCACTGCTGGAAAGCAGAACTTGCCATGGGATCAGCGCCCAGCAAGCTCTCAGCTGGACTTTTAGCACCTCAGACTTGCCATCCTGGCCAGAAGGATGGTTATGTCTGAGTTCTGGAGGAAGCAGATGGTTTTAAACAGGGTTTTTTGCTGGGTGGGGGGTGCTGGTGGTTTGCTGGATTGTGGCTATATGGTTGGAATCTCACTTTGTCTTTCCTGTGGGAAAGCAAACCCGTATTAGTTGTTTATTTCTCTAAATGGTGGTGGTGTGGGTGGGCCTGGGATAGTTGTTGGTGGTGCTTGGTCTTACCCACTGCGATTTTTATGTGGGCTGGACTTCTCCAGCTTGATCTCTGACTGCCCCTCTCATCCTTGTGCAGTGAGCCAGCCAGAAGCCTGTGTTTCCATGGAGGCAGTGTCTGATTCCCATACAGTGACAGTGTCCATGGACAGCAGTGAAATATCCATGATCATTGATTCCATCAAGAAAGAGTGCCTGGGCTCTGGGGCTGGCAGCACTGCAGGTTCTTCCAAAGATCACTGCATGGATGGGAAAGAAGATCTGGATTTGGCAGAGAAAATGGATATTGCTGTGTCTTATACGGGGGAAGAGCTGGACTTCGATACAGTTGGAAATATTATAGCTATCATTGAGGACAAGGTAAATGGGCAAAGTGCCAGTGCCTCTTGATCCACATTCATTTGGGTCAATCTCAAGTAATTGCTGTTCACCAGGTTAGTTTAAACAAGCCAGAAAGAGCCGTTCCAAAATATATATTCTCACCATCGTTTTCCAGATCAATAGGAAATGATCCTATGATACCACTGCTGCCAGACTGACATTCATGCTCCTCTTAGCCTGGTGCTCCTCATCAGAGTGCAGAAAGAAATCTTCTTCTACCTTGTGTTGGGTGGGGTTCAGGTCAGGTCCCTGGTAGACCGATGAGCGCTGCTTGCAGCCTCCTTTCCAGAAGTGCCTTATTTCTGAAACTGAAGCTCTGCAGGAGGCTCCACAGGGAGTGATACAAGTCTGGCTGTGAAAGACAGCTTTGTAAACCCACTTGAATTTTCCACAATTGTTTCAGTACTAAGTAACATGAACTTTGCTTTAATTCCTCTTTCTGGCCTTGACCTGCACTGTTGTGTGTTTGTTTTGACCATACAGGTAGATGACCACCCTGAGGTTCTGGATGCAGCAGTTGTTGAAGCTGCTTTGTCTTCTTTCTGCGAAGATACTGATGACCCTCAGACTCTTCCCGGCCCATGGGAACATTCGATTCGTCAGGAACATGAGAAACAGGCCCAGATACCCCAAGTGTCTGTGACTGTGAAGCAGGAGAGATTGGAGTGCGAGGAGCCAGAGGCAAAGGGAATTCGAGACCTAATGGGCATTGGTGATCTGGGATCAGAAATAAAGACTGAACTTGCAGAGCAGGAGCAGAGTCAGCTGGGCCCTGAGGAAACAATACCAGCAAGTGCAAGAGTGACAGAAACACCAGAGCTTAGAAGTCAAGAGGCAGAAGAAGATCCAAGAGCAGCTGTAACAGGAGGAGAGACTCCTGAAATCAAGATAGAGTCATCCAAGGGAGAAGATGCAGTGCTCAATCCAGTGAAAACAGAGGTATGTGGGCAGAGAGGCTGTCTGGAACTGGTGTGGGGAAAGAGAAGCAGTTGTGGCAGATAGGAGAGAATTTTAGTGGAAGGATGACTGCTGGGTTGAAGGTGACCCTTCAACAGATGTGACTGACTGTTTTCCTGGGAGTCATGCTGCTGATGTGCTCCATGTGCAGAGCAGCTCTGCTTTAAGCAGTACCTTTGTGTATCTCCCCTCACCCATGTGCAGAATTGCTGCTGGGAAGGTGCTCAGTGAACCTCATTGCCTTGAGTTAGGTTAGGGTGAGTGAGATTTGCCCACACCTTCACTGAAGTAAGCTGACACAAACATCTAGATTTGTGCATTTCTCTTCCCTCCAGACCCCACCTGATGATGATTCATCCCCTCCACAAGTCCCAAATGTGAGTGAAGACTCCTCACAGGCTGATGTTCAGCACAAATTTGAGCTGTCAGGTAACTTAATTCAGCTAGGAAATTTTTACATGCAACATTATTAGTTGGATAGTTGTCAGTGATCTGATTCAGGTTTTTTGGGGAGGAGGGAGAAAAGATACATGTAGGAACAGTGGTAATTACTGCAGGACTGTAGGCATTAGTGTGGGAGCTTTTGTAGGGAAGACTGCTTTGGAGAGTAAACCTGTCTACATTTCTTTCTTTCACAGAGTCAATGAAGGAAGAGGCCCAAGCCCTGTTTAGGAGTCAGATGAAGGTAATTCTCAGTTGGTTATAGTCATCACAAGTTTATTAGCAACATCTCACTGCTGCTGCTGTCTGCTGAAAAGCAAAGCTGTTCAGCTCTCTGCACTGAGAAGAGAAGCAAGCAGTGTGCAGCTGGAGCTAAAAGGGAGATTGCTTCAAGCTGTAAAGCTGTGTGTGTATGTGCTTGTGGGTCTGCGTGAGGAGGCAGGGCAGGCTGGAGAGACTGGGATTTTGTGGAAGTGCCTGTACAGTTGTCAGCAGCGTAACAAGAGAATCACTTTGCTCACTGAACCATAGTTGCCTTAGAGGTTCTGAGTTGCTACTGTAGCTGGCTGTGCCGGCTCATGAACTCCGTGTTTCAGGATGGGCAGGGTGAGGAGGATGATGAGGACGGTGCCAGTGAGGCTGCCAGTCTGGAGGAACCCAAAGAAGAAGATCAGGGTGAGGGCTATCTGTCAGAGATGGATAACGAGCCCCCCGTGAGTGAGAGCGATGACGGCTTCAGCGTCCACAACGCGCCTCTGCAGTCCCACGCACTCGCCGACTCCATCCCCAGCAGCCCGGCCTCCTCGCAGTTGTGAGTGTCACGGCACACAGGTGCAAGTCTCACCTTGTGGAGGGAGTGTAGGATTCACATTTCTGGTTTGCTGAGTGGGTCCAAATGGGGAATTTGTTCATGATTTGTCTGGTTCTCCTTGCTTACAAGGGCAAGTGTGCAGACAGCACTCCAGCACTTTCTCTTTAGCATGGATTAGCATGGGCATGTCAAAGGCCAAATAAGCCATGAGTTTTCTGCTCTGAGGCAGACTGTGCAGACTCCTGAAGGAAGTTTGTTCTTCTCTTCCTAGCTCTGTGTGCAGTGAGGACCAGGAAGCGATACAGGCCCAGAAGATCTGGAAGAAAGCCATCATGCTGGTTTGGAGAGCAGCAGCTAATCACAGGTGAGTGAGTTCAATGTCTTGACAGAAAGAAGTGAGTAATCCTAGACAAGTCTCCACTCTCCCATCTCAGAGACTTATCTGGTACCGGGAGATGATGAATCATACTGTTACAGACAAATAAACAGGAGAGCATGAAACAAATATTTACCAGCAAGGATGGACAGTAAGTGGACTCTTTATCTCTGCAGGTATGCCAATGTCTTCCTACAGCCTGTAACTGATGATATAGCACCAGGGTACCACAGCATCGTGCAGAGGTGAGTCTCAGCAGTCTTGTGTCACTAGAACTCTGTGTATTTGCTTGTTTGTGTGGGGATTTCTGGCAGGAGCAGTGTAGTTATTGCCTACCATGCAGACTGCAACACTTGGAAAAGCTTTTTATTTTTTGACATGATTCAGTCAGAAGCAGGTTTCCCCAAGAAGCGAGTCTTCAGTAGCAGGGACTTTTCTGTACTTGAGTGAAGGACACTGACTTAACACAGAACATTTTTATCAGTAAGGTGATACATGACTGATCTGTTTCTCCTAGTTTCTATCCAAGGGTAGAATTTAACCTTTGAAATTCCTAAAAGCTGTCTTTAATCAGCATTTTTTTACTGTCCCAGATAGTGGACTTTCTGGAAGAATTACCAGAAGTCCCTGCTAGCCCCTGAAATCTCTCCCCTAAACAGTTCCAAGTTCAGTGGCTGCAGCTCTAGCTCCTTAGTTTCTCCTTCAGGATGCCTGGAGAAGGCAGATGCCTCTCCTGGAGCATCGCTCAGGCTGTTGTTACCATCCCTGAACAGCTCATGTCTTCTGACCCAGGCCGTGGTACTTGAGAGCACAGCCAGTGTGGGGCAGAACTTGTTTGGCTGAAATAAATAGATGCTCTAGCCAGACAGTTACAGACTCATGGCTGTTTCCAAAAGAGAGGGAGAAGAGTTCAGTGTTACTGTTGCGATTTTGCTTGCATTTCTTTCATAGGCCAATGGATTTATCTACCATCAAAAAGAACATTGAGAATGGGCTGATACGAACCACAGCTGAGTTCCAGCGTGATATTATGCTGATGTTTCAAAACGCAGTTATGTACAACAGCTCTGACCATGATGTGTACCACATGGCTGTGGAGATGCAGCGGGATGTTCTGGAGCAGATCCAGGTAAAGTACTGAGCTGAGGACAGAGCATCTGCCTTGGACCACGGATGTAAGACCACAGTTTCACTCCCTGTGTGTTTGAATGCAGGAGCCCTGTCCTTCCCTGCATCTCTCTCATGCTTGCTCAGGTGTTTGTGCTGAACTATATTGTGGGTGAGTTAAAAGTAACACAGCAAAATTTTGTATAGGTTCAGCCCAGACCAATTCAGATGTAATTTCCTTCAGGGAAATGCTTAGGCCAGCAAGAACAAGGGTGTGGTTCAGGAACAGAAACAAGCAACAAGAATGGTGAATGACAGGGGACGCGACAGCTTCTTTGGGTGGCTGTGCTGGTTTATGTTGATATGAAGTGTACCTGAAACTGTCTTGTGAATTTGTGCCATTTAAAATGTCCTGTGGAGCAGAATGTCCCAGCTGGCAGGACTAACAAGAGTTTGAACTGGGGTTTTATAGTTCCGCAGGACTTGTGGTTTCTGAGGTAAACAGGGGAACTTATTCTGAGCAGCAGAAAAGGAACTGAAACTGCCTCTGACCCAATCATTCCCAGGCTGTGGTCTGTGATAGTTAACTGACGTGCACTTACGGAGCTTGTTTTGCCTGGCAATCTTAAGAATGTGGTTTTCTTGCAGCAATTTCTGGCCACACAACTGATGATGCAAACATCAGAGTCAGGGATCAGTGCAAAGAGCCTGCGGGGGCGAGACTCCACTCGCAAGCAAGATGCTTCAGAGAAGGTGAGAATGCTGCACCCTCTGGAAGGGCACTTGGGATCTTCTGAAGAGTCCCGAGATATTGCATCAAGTTCCCACACCAGAGAGGCAGAATGTTTTTTGAGATTGCCATGACTTCTGCATCTTCATGTGAACAAATTTTCCTTAAATGTGATTTGATTTCAGTTCTGGAGCTGTACAGCATTCCAGAGGCAGGTCTCATGAGCTACTCCCTGTTTTTAAAAACAGGTGATAAAAACTGGAGGGAACTGAACAGAGTATTGGCAGAGGTGTGATATGGCAGGAAGGTGAAGGGAGTTGCCATGTCCTTCACTTTCTAGTCAGGATTTTAGAGCTAGTGAATCAGTCAACCCATGTTGACTGATTATCAGTTTGCCATGTAAAACACACCAGAGAACACACACTTTGAATTCCAGACTGATCTAAGCAGTGAAGGTTGGTTTGGTTTGTTTTTTTCCTAAACACATCCAGACATGATGAAGTGATCTCACATTGCTGTCAGCTGGTGCACACAACACTGTGACAGCAGGGACTGCCTGCTTAGTTCTAGTGGCAGCTGCACCTTGCAGAAATCGTTTGGTAGACCAGGCCTTGCCATGGCTGAGGAGGGAATAACCCTTTCCTAGCATTCTGACTCTTGCAGTATCCCTCTTTTTGCCTGTTTTTATGTTCCTGCTGCATTAGACTGATGCCATGCAGGAAGGGGAGTGGGGCACATGTTTCTCTATGCTCGTGTGTGGGCTCAGTGCTTCTGTGTGGTGTGTGCATTTCCGTAGCTGATGCCTGATAAGTCCTTCTGTTTGGCCTTTTAACAGGACAGTGTCCCAATGGGCTCTCCTGCCTTCCTTCTCTCTCTCTTTGTAAGTATTGAAAGGCTCCAGCAGGTTCTGCAGTACTGCTGGCAGGTGCTCTGCTCCTTGTCTGGGTAATCACTGCACTGTCACAGCATCCTTAGCACTGCAGCGGGGTGTGTTTGACTTGGGGGCTGCACCACTGTGATCCTTAGAGAAGAAACATCTCAGTCCCTTGTTCTCAGCGTGGGTGAGCGGGAGGGGCTTCAGTCTTTTCTTCTGGTTCCGAGTGTTTTCGTTTTGTCATCTGCTTTTGCTCTTTTCCACAACTTCTCTCCTGCTTTCTTTCCATGTAAGTGGGAAGACAAACCAAGTGTTGCAGTCCTGTAGTTCTCTCATGTTTACACAGCTGCCCATTCTGCACATCCGAGGCAGTACAAAAGGTCTTGGGAGAGTGAGGAGTCAGCTGTGTCCTCCCTTATCATTCTCGGTCCAGAAAGAAAATAAGACGCTGCAAAAATATCTTTTTCTGTGCCTGTGGTGAACTGGAAGTGTTTGCAAAAATATTCCCTCTGGGAAACCCCAGGTCTCTGAGTTACGGGAAGGAGAGAGGAGAGGAAGTTGGAGAGTTGTTCTTATCTCTCACGTGTATCTAAAGACAGAGGAGTACTCCAGGAGAGTCAGCATGTTCAGCCAGAGAGAGAGGGCAGCGGATCAAAGGAAACTCTCAGCTCACCTTCTGCTCATGGAATGGAGCTATGCCAAGAAACTAGGGAGCTAGTGCCAGGGTCACTCAACTGGAGAAGCACTTCCCATAGGGAGCAACAGCTGATAAGGTAGGTTAGTCAGCAGTTTCCTCTTCCTACCTTAAGCTAGAATCTGCTGTTTAGGACAAAGCCTGCACTGCCTAGGCTCCAAAAGCATCTGTCTGGGCGAGAGCTGTGTTGCTTCTCTGCCCTGGCTCAGGCAGTGCAGAGAGATGCTGCCAAGCCCAGCACCCTGCTGTGTCCAGAGAAATCTGTAGGTAGGTCTGCAGGCAAGGCTCCCCAGGCCGCCTTAGGGACAGCTTCCCTTTCTCCGGATGGGAAGGCTTTGAAAAGTTGATGCTAGATACAGAATTCCCTCCCTCTCCTGGTGCGGGAGGGAGCGGAGTGTTTGTGTCATTGTGTAACTGTGTGTTTGCCTTGTGAGCAGGACGGAGGCACCAGAGGGCGGCGCTGCGCCATCGAGGCAGACATGAAGATGAAGAAATGATACTGCGGGCACACAGAGAGTCCCAGCAGAATCCTGGCACTTGGCATCCAGAGCTGGAGTGCAAGCAGGCTGCTCTTAACAGCTGTTGGAGGAGGAAGAAAAGCTGCAGGTCCATTTCCAGGATCTGGTTCACCTTCTTCACTTGACCCTCTGGAAAGCACTGTCTCGTCAGAATATGTATCCCAAAGAAACTTCCCCAGAAGGGAAGACTAGCCCCCCCTGCCTGTTTTAGGGCAGTTGTCTTGGGCTTCATCAGTGTTCTGGTGTTAGCTAGCAACTGGTGGCTCGTACGTACTGTAATGTGAAGTGTACAGATTTTTACTAGTGATGTGTAAATGTGATGTTTATTAAAATCTGGGAACAAACTGGTGTGCAGTGTACTGAGCATCACAGCTCTGCAGGAGACAACCCTGTGCTACAAGCCTGTGTACCCACTCTGAGATTCTGCAAATGTGATTTTCTTCCGGTTACCCATAGAGCACACACACGGCAGAGTTTTAATCATGGGAATGTTGCATAGTGCTTGGATGGAGAGGAAGATTCCGTGCTTGAGCATGCTTTTGAGTGAGGATATGGCACCTCTGTGATGACCCAGGAGATGTAACTATGAGAAGTTAAATACTGCAGTCTCAAAGCTTCCCTTAAGAGAAAAATGCATTGAAAAGTACTGTACATTATTTCTCCAGAGATCTGTGAAGGCTGCACTAGTCAGAGTAAAAATATCTGATCCCAGCAGCTGTAACAGGCATGATTGCCAGTACCTACTTTCTCATCTGAGCTTGTGCACCATACCTACTGGAAACTACAGTCCTTCTTCTTGGCAACATGGAGGTTTAAATTCCCTGTGAGAATTATGTCACCTTCTTTTCTGCTCATACAACCTGTGAGATGAAACTTGCATGTTTTCTGTCCCCACAGCCTTCAGCAGGAAAAAAAAAGCCCAACAAAACAACACCATCCTTGATGCATGGAGCAGCTGGGAGTGTTCTGCACTCTGTGGAGCATGTACAGGGTGCAGCTTTCTGGCACACAGGTTTCAGGAAACTGAGTCACTGGGATTAAGACCAGAGGAGTTGTTACTTTACCTAGGAAGAGCTCTGGATTTTCACAAGTTTAGTGTTGAAGTTGGCTGTGCCTGCTGTTTTGGGTCCCATATATGGCTGAGGTGTGCTTTCACCACGAGTCACCGTACTGATGTAGAAATGCTAAAAATCTCTTGGTTTGGGTGTTCTTCTCTTAACCAGGTGTTTTTCTCTCAGCTTTTTCTCTTGTCCTGTGATATTTTAATAGTCTTTAATGATGTGTAAGAGCTTTAAAATGCTAAGATAGGATTTTCTCTACAGAGCCCCATTGCCTCTTTCCCAATTCATCATCTCATGCTCTGACTACTAGTTCTGGTCTTCCTAATACTTTGTTCTAATTGTCTAGTGCAGAGCTGATGTTTTACTGTGCTGCATCTCCCCGATTACAGACAGATAAAACAATCGCCCCTTTTTGGTTTTCTCCTTCAATGACAGGTTACACAGGCTTTGTCACATTATGTTTAAGCTGCTGTAGGACTCAAGTGAATCCCAACGGGGTTTATGGTTTACCTGCTCCCTTAATTTGTTCTAAACCCTCCCCTGCTGACATTTTAATTGGAAACTACATCTCTCAGACCCTTCCCAAGAGAAGGTCTCATGTGATCTCCTCTGTGGTAACTGCTGATAATGATGATTAATTTGATTTTTCCAACTGGCCCTATTTTCCCCTGAGATGTTTGGCACTGATCATGCATCATCCCCACTGATCATCTGGCAGTTCTCCACTTCTGATGTTTTTGACAAAGTTTGTTGTTTTTATTTGCTTTTATGTCTTTAGAAATTGTTCTTTTTCTTGTTTTTTTCTGCCTCCTTTATGTGGATTCTACGTTTCATTTCTTAGAGTTCAGGCTTTTATCATTTTTCTTGTTTTGACATGTAAGTTCTTTTTAAAGACTTCCTGATTTCTAACAGCTTTTTCTCAGATCAGCAAAGGCTGAGCAGAGTCTGATCTCTGCAAAGCAAACTGAAACTTTCCAATTTGAGTAAGGTTCTCTGCTACTGATTTATGTAGCCAACATGATTAAGACCCGTCAGACAGTTCTTAATTAAAAGTATGTATCATTTGGTCTGGAATTGACGTGGAGCTGAGCAGCCTGGGATTATTTCACTCATCATGTCTTGACTAACACTGCTGTTCTGCTCCCTGGCATCTTGAATCTTCCAAGATTTGGGAAAACTGAACATCAGTAAGGCTGAATATCTCTTTAATCACGCTTATGCCCAAATTCCCTGGGCTTCCTGATTTTAAAGGCTTATCCCTCTCAGCTGGACTAGAGAAAGATGATCACAAGGGATTAGATTATCCTGGGTAAGGGTTTTCTGTTCCCCAGCTGAGCTGCAGTGGCTGGTTCTGTGTGTGCCCAGCTCTGCTGAGGGTGGAGGACAGAGCTTTGGGCACAGGGTTCCTCTTCAGATGAAATCTCAGTTTGCCCAACATCAACTCTGGAAGCGGAGACCAGGTAATGTTACCTCTTACCTCATCAAATTTCATTGGCTCCCATTGAGCTTGCAAGTTCATAAAATAAGCAAACCAGCTTTTTCATCCCCAAACCCAAAGGGTTCTTTATTTCTCCCAATTGTGCACCGTAAGCTGTATTTGGAACTGTGCTAGTGAGAAACGTGCGTATTCAAAACTCTGAAAAAATTAGGTTGTGCATAATTAACTGAAAACTGTAAAGACACTGTTAATTAATGCATAGAATTCTCCATAGGTGCAGCATTCAGGCAGCTTCATTCAGTGGCAAGATACAGGTTTTCTAACATAATTTACTGTTGTTACTCTGGCTCTACAAGCAGTTCCCCAAGCTTGGAGAACTCAGTGGACTCATGCAGACGACACTTAGGAACGGACTAATAAACAGAGATTAAATGAATGGTTTCTTCCGTCTTAAAAGATTGCTAACTGTTATTTTCTGAAATGTGTAGAATTGTCCCCTGTCACTGTGTAGCTGTGCAGAGTTGTAATTCTTCTGACTCTGGTACATGAGATATCACCATACAGCTAAATCACACCTGTCACCTTAAAAACAAAGTGACTTTAAAGTTTGTAGTAAGTTATTTTCAGTATAAAAAGTTCTCAAGGGGCAACAAAGGGAATTTCAGTGAGTTGTCCTTTAATTCACTAGTTGTTCACAACGCTCAACAGCTGAGGAGCCCTGGCAGGACTCTGTTTGACCTTGCTGGATGCCTTCAGCACCTAAAACATGGAGCATCTAGCAAAACCAGTGCTCCTAGCCAGCTTAGCAAGCCCTGAGCACAATGACTGACCCACCCCTGGGCAGGGGGAGAGGACAGCAAAAGCCCCAGACAACCTGAAATGCAGCAGTTTGTGTTGCAGAGCTCCAGCCCTGCTATGTGCTGTCTGTGGGGCTCAGGTATAGGCTGATTGCTCACCTCAGAGTCCTTCCCCCTGCTGGGGCTCTCCGAGGGTGTCACAAAACAAGTTGGGCTTGGCAGTTCTCGGTCAGGGTACAAAAAAATTCCTGTCTCTTTTATTGTTTGCAGATTGGCCAATCCCAGGAGTCTGAGACAGAGTCTTCCATCAAGTCAGAGAATGGCGACTTCCAGTCTCTTCTGGACTGGGATTCAAACTTGGAACTGGACATGAGGAGCTGGAGAAATACTGAAGAGCTGGCCATGGGGAAGGTAGAGGAGAGCAGCCAAGAGGCAGAGCTGAGGTTGAGTGAGCACCTCTGGAAGAATGATGGTGAAGATTGCCAAGAGGCAGAGAAGCCATGTGAAAGCAGTAATCTTCTCCAGTTCCTCTTGAAGGTAGGGCTGTTTGGATGATAGGAAGGTTGGCAGCATAGTTCAGACCCTCCTGAAACATCAGTATTTCCAGGGACTCCACCACTCAGGAACACTCAGTAACAGTCATGGGGCACAGCATTTGCCCTGGGTTTACTTGCTCCCTGGCCCAAGCCCAGCCCTTCCTCCCTTTTGGAACTGGCACTGCAAGTAGGGAGCTGCTTTGCCAAAACACAGCTCACCCTAAAGCACAGAAATGTCAGTGAACTGACACTGTAATAATAACAGAAGGCTTCATCAGAAGATTTTGCAAGGATTCCTAAAAACGGAAAGCCGTTCGTGAGCGAGCAAAAATAGCATCTCTGCTGTTTATTTCTTCTCCCTTTTGCCTTCACAATTTGAAGTGATAAATCATTGTGTTGCAGGTAACCCAGATGTTGGAATCTCTCTGCATTAGCAGCACAGAGTCATCACAGACTCAATGGGATTATTGTGGCTCAGGGAAGCAGAGTGATGGGGAAGATGTGAGGTGCCAGGAAGAGACCACAGGAACAGCAGCCTTGGGAGCAGAAGGAAGTCAGCTACACATCCTGCCAGATGATGAGGAAGAACACTTCTTGGGAAGAGAGGTAGGGTAGGGGTTGTCCTTAAGAGAGCCTCTGGACCTGGATGAGAGACAAGACAGTGAAGGAAACCAGCTCTAGAAGAGATGGGAGAGTCCTGGGTTCTGAGCAGGGAGACAGGGACACACAGGAGGAGACAGAAAGGAGGAGAATGCAGGAGAAATGTACAAGGGAAGGGTGGTTTTTTATGTATCTTTATAAACAGGAAGCTTTTTACAGATCAAACCCTCAGATGTGAGTTGGAGGAATTGCTCCTTGGCAGTGTAAAGGTGACTCATGAGAGCTGGCAGGCTGCTCTCAGGTTTAAGGCAAGGCTGGAATACTTGCCTTGTTCTAATTGCTGTGTTTTGCAGCACAGTTTGGCTGGTTTCAGGCCCACGTGGCTGTGCCAGCAATAACCATCTGCCCCTGGGGACTGTCATGTCTTGGAAGCAGGCACTGTTTAGCTTGGGTTTGCATCAGTCCTGTGTCTAGGGGACTGTGGGCTCCCACCGGCCTGCGAGGTATTCCTGGGACAGGTAACATAGCAATGGAAGAATTGTGCCATTTTTCCACACTTGTTCCCTTACAAACTTGGACACTGGAGACAAATAACTTTCAGGGATTCACCTGTCCAGCCAGGACAGTGTCATTTCCAGCAGTTCCCTTGCAGTTCTCCCAGTGGTCAAAGCCAAACACAACACCATGTTCAGTTTCTTCCTGGGAGCTCTGTCCATGCTTCAGGACTGTTGAGGATTCTGAGGTGCCCCTGCATATAATCGCATTTCTACGCTTACGAAAAGCCTCCCTGTCTGCTCCTGCTACTCTACATTTTATTGGCAAATCATTACAACAACAGCACCACTCTGCTTCCTGGATGAGTCTATTCCCTGAACTATTCATGTGGGAGTTTCTGAGGAAACAACCTTCTTGTGCTCTAGGGGATCCTATTATAAGTATCTCCAGCTTTAACAAGGCTGAGGCAGTCTTACCTCGGCTCCTGATTGCCCTCTCTGCATCCATGACTTCCCAGAGAGCAGACAGATGCAACACTGGGCACCTCCATGGGGTTTGTGTTAGCCAGAGGTGGATATGATCCAAGACGTCAGACCCAGCTGTTACTGGGTGCTGAGCAGTACAGGGAAGATCTGAGTAAGGCAAATAATCCTCAGAGTAACAGAGAGTAAATGAGCTCCCAGCTGAGCCTGGATGCAGTAAAGTGATGTGCAGCAGGCTGGCTTCTAGATAAAGAATTTGGGTGATGGGCTGCAATTTTACATCTGTCCTCCTCTGTGCATCTCAGTATGAGACTCCAGAGACACCTGGAGAACAAGCTTTAGAGGAGCTACATCCACAGGAGATGAGTGCACAGGCCCAGGATCAAGATGACAGTGACAGAACCTCTGCAGCCCCAGTGCTGGGTTCCACAAGCCCTCCCAACACACACCTGTAAGTAGTTGGTTCTGCTCTCTTGGAGATGCAGCATAACAGAGTTGTTTCCCTTTTCACACATGAGAACAAGTGTATGGCACAAGTCACATCCAGGAGGGTGAGATAGCCAAGGAGAATAGGAGGGAAGGAGGTGACTTGTGCTATCTGTGGATCTGCCAGCATTTTGAGGCATTGATCCTAAGCTGAAGTGAGAAGAGTAGAGATTAAATAAGAGATTAAATGGAAAATACATGTCTCCGTGAGGCAAATAGGCCTTGTGTGAGCTGGGCATCCCGTTCTGTCAGGCAATGCACAGTCCAGCTCCTGAGAGAGGCATTACCAACCCCCTTTAAGTAGGTGCAGATGTGTCAGTCACACAGGCAGGCTCTGCCACAGTGATCACCTGTTCATGAGGAACTTCAGGGAAACCACCTCAGTAAAGTTCTAAACTGCAGAGTAGCATGAGGTTTTCTATCCAGTTTGATTCTGCCCTTTAGCTCAGCTCCTATTTTTACCTATTGCCCTGCATCTTCCTGGATTCTGGATGTTTAATTCTGCATTCCCATGCAGGACACTCCCACCATCACACTCAGAAGCTACTTTTTGTAGCTTCCTCCACCTGGTTGTGGTGGGTGCCAACAGAATTGCCACCTCTCACCTTTTCTAAAGTGTGACGATCTGGCAATATCTTCACTCCACAGGGTGCAGCCGAGCTGCAATAACTCCCTTCAGCATTTGCTCCTCAAGAGATCACTCCTGTCCATCTGGAGGATGATAGCCAGTCACAGGTACGTGGGAGCACAGGGCTGGATCAAAGTGTTCTGAACGCATTGCCCTGAGTCCCAGCTCCAGTGTCACCAGGCCTTGTCCTCCCCTCCCCAGAGGCTGGCCTGTCTCTCCAAGGCTTTGGTTTGAGAACAGCTGCATGCTGCAGAGCTGGAGAGGACACTGCATATTTATTTCCTCTGCTTAATGTGTCAAAGCCCAAATGCTGCTTCCTACACAGCTGGCACAGCACTGGCTCTGGCCTTCATGGCAAGCACTGCTCCGTGTCCCAGTGCTGTCTGTGGTGCATGGGCAGGCAGAGAACATTCTTTGTCCTTGTCCTATAGATACAGCAGCCCGTTCCTGAAGCCAGTGTCAGAGAAACAAGCCCCAGGATACAGGGATGTGGTGAAGAGGTGAGTTTGTGAAATGTTTGCTAGTTGATTTCGCTCTGGAGTTTTTGCTGTCATTTCTGGTTTCCAAAGACCCAGTGGGGTGGTTTCCTTCCTTCTTTTCCAGAGTTTGGCTGTCACCAGCAACTCCCACTGACTTCTACTGAAACTCCCTTCCGGGTAATTAGAACCTGGAAGCTTGCACTGACTCTGAAGCTGGTGGGAATTGTGCCTGCTCTTTGCAGGCATTGCATGGCTGACTGAGCCCAGGCACAGTCCCTGGGCAAGGGATCCAGCTCCTGCAGCTCAGCAGTCCCTTCTCCCTATGCTGGGATGTGCCTCAAGCGCTGCCCCCTCCCCACCCGCTGCCTGCGCCCCAGATGTTTCACTCTCCGCACAGAAGTGGGTCATAACAATATTTCCCAGAGAGATTAAGGCCATTTTTCAGAGCTGAATCATGTTCTATTCTGGTCACAGTTGTCCTCTCTGCAGCCATTCATTTTCCCATTCTGTCAAAATAAGGGAAGTAATATTTATTCCCCATCGTGTTCCCCTTACCAGCACTGCTATTTTTGCTCTTGGCACCATTCGATTTTAAGGGGGTTTAATAGATACCTATTTTAGTAACTTTTCTTTCACCGCTCAGACCTGGACTGACTTCATGAAGGCTAATTACTGCTTGTCTTTTCTGGAGCTCAGCATCACACTTTTTTAGAGGTGACTGCTAATGACCTGCCAAGTTGATTGGATGGCAAATGTCGCATTGGCTGAACTTATTTTTGTCTGACTTGGAAGAAAAGCCTTTCTCACTCTGATTGAAAATAGCTGTGCTTTCAGGGCCACCCTGAAATGAGAATGATCACATTCAATGCAGAGCCCAAAGGATGCCTGGCCATGGGTTGCACTTTAATTCTCCTTCTCTTTCTCTTTCCTAGACCCATGGATTTAACCAGCATAAAGAGAAGGCTGTCAAAGGGACACATTCAGTCCATGATCCAGTTTCAGTGTGACCTCATGCTCATGTTCCAGAATGCAGTGATGTACAACAGCTCTGACCACCACGTGTTCCGCATCGCCGTGGAAATGCAGCGAGAGGTCTTGGAGCAAATGCAGGTTTTGGCTGAAGCCTTCCTGTGCTCCAGGGACAGGCTGGAGTGAGGGAGAAGGTAACAAGCCGTGTCTGAGGCCTCTTTCATTTGTAGCAGTTTCGTCTCTGTGGCTCAGGATGCTGGGCTCAGGCCTTGGGCAGAGCTTGTTACCCCAGCGGTGGCTGCTGCGGCCGTGGGATGAGGATCGAGGCAGTTCCTTGGAGGGGCACCATGCTGGCAAGCCTGCTTTATTCTTTGTGAAAAGCAGCAACGCAGCCGTACAGGGAGAAGAGTTCGCTGTGATGAAAAACATGTTTGTGGCCGTCTGGATGAACGGGCGCAGCCCCGTGATGGGGGGTGGCTGCACTCCGGGCACAGCCGCTGCTGCCGGCCCGGAGCGTCCCCGTGTTGTGTTGGACTCGGGTTGAGCGTCACCGGCACCAACCACACCCAGTAAAGGCCCGTGTTGAAGCTTGCCCTGGCGTGTCTGACACTGGGGCTGGGGCTGGGGCCGGGACTGGGAGCGGAACCGGGACTGGGAGCGGGGCGGGGCTGTGCCAGGGCCGGGGGCGGTGAAGCGCAGCTCCCCATTGGCCGCCGCAGCTGTCTGTCAGCGCCAGAGCGGTCTCCGATTGGCTGGAGGAGCGCACCCGTCCCCGTGCGTGCCCCGGCAGCGGAAGGGCCCCTGGCGCGGCCATGGCGCGGGACAAGCCGGAGGCGGCGGCCGAGGCCGAGGCGACTCCAGAGCGCTCGTACCGGGAGCAGCTCGACTTCCTCAACCCCATCGCGCAGCCGCTCGCGTCCCGCAAGCTCACGCGGAAGCTCTACAAGTGCATCAGGAAAGGTCTGGCGGGGCCGGGACATGGCGGCGCGGTGCTGCGCCTCGTGGCGTGGTTCTGTCAAGTCTCCGTTCTGTGGCTCATTCATTTCTCAGCCCCCCATTTCTCTGTGGTTCTCTTGCAGCAGCCAAGCACAAGCAGATCCGCCGCGGTGTGAAGGAGGTGCAGAAGTTCATCAACAAGGGCGAGAAGGGGTAAGTGCAGCCTTTGGCGCCGCGTCCCCGCTGGCCCAGCCCGGCCACTGACACGGCTCTCCCTGCAGGATCACGGTGCTGGCTGGAGACACGCTGCCCATCGATGTGTACTGCCACATCCCCATCATGTGTGAGGACAGGAGCCTGCCCTACGCATACGTCCCTTCCAAATCGGTGAGGCGTGGGAGGGGAGTAGAACCAGCCACGGGAGTCCAGGCTGTGACTGGAGCCATCCCAGGGAGGTTCACAGCCAGAGCTCGAGTAAAGAACCCTAGTGCTTGTCCCTGGCCAGGGCACAGAATGGACATGGGGGAGGTGCGGAATTGTTTCAGTGTGGGATCAGAGAATTATTTGTCAAGTTCGAGTGCGTGCAGCAGCTCTAGGTTTGGTCAGGGACAGGAGTTCTCTGGGACAGAGCCAGGACTACTTTTCCCTCCTTAGTTGTGAGCTTGGTCCAACTCCCGCATTTGTAGACTTGAAGTTGGAGGGGTGAGGGGTGGAGAAGTTGCCCTAGTGCAGGCAGCTCTGCAGCTCCTGCTCTGGGGAAGAAGCATGGCATGTGAGCCTAGTGCCAGCCCCTTGTGTCAAGTGCCAGCTCAGTGTTTCACTTCCAGCTTGTAGGAGACAAGCTGGGAAAAGTGCTCTTGAACCCGGAGTCTGGAGGGCTTGGGGTTTATGGGCTGGAAGGGAGAGCTGTCCTGCATTAGACCAGGACATGCAGTGAGCTGGTCCCCAGCATCTCACTTCAGGAAGTGACCTGTCAGTCCATGGCCTCTCTGTTCCCACAGGACCTGGGAGCTGCAGCCGGCTCAAAGCGCCCAACTTGTGTCATCATGATCAAGCCCCATGAGGAGTACCAGGAGACCTATGACGAGTGTCTGGAGGAGGTGTCAGCCCTTCCCCTGCCACTGTGAAGAGCCAAGGATGGGCTTTGCCCTGCAGGGCAGTGACAGGTCCCTGTCCCCCTGCCTGGGGGCCATGCAGCCATTTGTGTGGACACTGCTGAGAGCAGTGACCGGGGGTGGGAAGGACTGTGGGAATGAATAAAGTTGTCTCTGGGTTTGTAGGATGTGGTCCTGGTGCTTGGAGCAGTGGCTTGAGGGGGCCCACAGCTGAGTTAAAGCACTCTGGGGGCCGAGCCCAGATGGCCCCGTCACACGGCCCTGCTGTGACTCACCACACCATGACGCCATGATTGGTTTTACTGCCCACCCTGCAGCAGCAGCTCCAGGCCTGGGTCTGGTGGGCCAGCAGCTGGTCCCAGGCTGGCCCACACCCCCACTCCATGCCCACGTGGCTGGGACCAACTCTGACCCCAAGTGAATGAGAGGCAGAGGCAAGAAGAGAGATCTGGCTTTATTGCAGGAATGGGTTGCAGGGCCAGGCCTGGCCTTCACATGGCTCTGCTGTTACAGACACGGAGCAGAGCCCCTTCCTTCCAACACCTTTGGGTTCCCCCAGCTTACCCTCACCCACCTTGGGAGGGAAGACCCCAACCTCACCCCCTGTTCGGGCACATCCCTGCCCAAATGTCCCAGTCCTGTTCCCCTCCCCAATTCCTCCCAGTGCGGCAGGGCACTAGTTCCTATCCCTCCTTGCACAAGGCACTCACCCTGAGGGAAACTGCCTCACCCACCTCAATCACAGAGCAGCCCCACACTGCGGACATGGGAAGCCCCCAGAGAAGTGCTAGGGCAGCTGCCCCCTCCCAGCAGTGCCAGCACTAAGGGTTTCTGCCTTTGCCTTCCCTGTGGCACCACCAGCTCCAGGGCCCTGATAACAAGGCAGCCACAGTAGCTGGAACCTCCACAGCAAGGCAGTAGGATGAGGACAGGGCTCAAGCCTCTCCTCACAAGACATTAAGTTACTGGGTTGTAGGAACAGGGGCAGCAGAACAGGAGGGACAGGGAATGTCTCACAGGGTGCTTGGTTTCTGCTTCAATGGCAGAAGGAATCACAGGGCAAATGCTTCTGGAGTCAGAGCACGGGGCACATGCAAGACCCCCCACCCTGGCAGAGACAACTCCTGCCCTCCATAGACCCCCACCAGAAGGACCTGAAGTGCTGCAAGAAGGAAAAGCTCCCTTGCTGCAATCAGTCCTTCGGCCCAGGGCAGCACACACCCTGTGCTTGTGCACACCCTGAGATCGTCCTGTTGCAGCAGCAAGAGACCTTCCCCCTTCACAGTCCTGCTTGCATCCTGCCCCTCAGATCTTCGAGGACTCCACCCGCTCAATCCAGGGCGAGTCAGTCCCAACATCCCTGGGCTCCGACCGCAGCTGCCGCAGCTCCCGCTCCAGCGCCTGGCTCCGGTGGTACATCTCCATGTAGCTGGCCTGGAGCTCCCGCTGGTACCGCAGCACCTTCTCCTTCTCCTCCTGCCAGGTTTTCCTCTCCAGCTCAAAGTTCACAGCCTGCAGCTGGCCCTGACGCCGCTCCCGCAACAGCTCTGCCCACAGCCACTCCACCTGCCGCTCCAGGGGCTCTGCCGTGTCGCTGTGGAGGCCCCGGCACTTGGAGTCATCAGTTTCGCAGCCAGGGAAGTCCTGGCACGACGGCATGGGGTCGTCACCCAGAGGCATCGAGGTGCTGGGCTCTGGGGGATTTTGGAAGGAGTCTGCCAGCTGTGCCAGTTGGGAGTCCCTGGCCTGGACCTCCGCCTTGGCCTCCCGCAGCTGAGTCTTCAGGCTGAAGATCTCACCCAGCTTCTGAGCCATCTCCTCCTGGGTGTCCCTGAGCTGCTGCTTCAGCAGAGAGATCTCTGCTGCCTTCTGGCACACCTGCAGGTCATAGGCAAGCCGTGAGGAAGGGCTGGGGGAGCAGGACCCCAGGAGTGGCAGCACCCCACGCTGTCCTCCCGGGAGACCATAAGCATCACACCTGGTTCTTCCCCTGAATTCTGTGGCCACAAGGGACACTGGAGCAGGGAACCACTGAGGTTCCCTGAGCCAGGAGAGTGGCCACAGGAAGGGAAGGAAGGGGACTCACCTCCCACTTGGTCTCCTCCAGCTTGGGGCTGCCACGCTCACCCTGGGGCTGCCGGAGCTTGGACTCCTCACACTGGCACTGCTGCAGGCTCAGCTCCTCCTGCAGCCGCTTCTTCTCCTGCTGTGCCTTGTAGAGCTGCAGCTGCAGTGCCCGCTGCCCACGCTGTGCCTGCTGCATCACCTGCTGCAGCCGGGCCATGTACATCTGCTTCAGGTCCTCCAGCTCATCCAGCCACAGCCGCTGCTTGTCCTCAAACACCTGCCAGCACAGGTGGACATGGGTCAGAGTCCATAGCTCCAGGGAGGGACCCCAGAAGTTCCCGTAATGTTTGGTCCTCCCATGCTTGGGCATTCCCAGCCTATCACCAGATACGGCAGCTCCTTCACCACTCCTTCCACCCAGACATCACTACCCCACAGCCCTGCCCAGAGCACTCAGTGGTGCCCCAGCCCCACAGCTCACCTGCGTGAAGGGGTCTTCAGTCTCACTGAGGCTCCTCTTGAGCTGCCGCAGCTCCCCTCCTGTTTCCTGCAGCCGGTCCTCCAGCTGCTTCACTGCGTCCTCCAGGGAATAGGAGAACTCGTAGGGTGGTGGGGGCTCACCAGGGCTCTGCAGCCGGCTCAGTGTGGCCATGCTTTTGCAGGACAGGGGCATCTTCTCAGGGGCCAGGGAGTCCCTGGGGTTCCGGGAGACCCTGTCCAAGGAGCCCCCAATGTGGTTGATGTGGCCCATGGAAGCACTGAACTGGCTCTGGGCAGGCTTGAGGCGGGAGCCATAGGACGGGAAGCTCTGGATGGAGTTGTGGCTGGAATCAGAGGCCTCATCCAAGCTGATGGCATGGAGCAGGTGGGTGCGGAGTGGGCCATGTTGTGGGGCTGCTGTGCTGCTCTGTGACAGCAGCGTGTGCAGGCTCCCATTGCTCTTGGACAACTTTTGCCCCTTGGATGAGGATAGGCCCTGCATGGAGACCAGCCCCTTTCCAGCCACCGCTTTGAAGGCCGAGGGCCTGATACGACACTGGAAAAGAAGAGCAGATCAGCATGAGCCCAACAGCCAGGGAGAACCCCCTTCCTCCTAGTCCCGTATCCCTCAATATCCTCAAATCCCAACGGGATCCAGGCGGGCAAGGACTGTTCCTCTCCGGCCTCATCCTCTCACAGAGCAGGACATAGTCCAGAACCCCCACATAGTGCTCACAGCCTCACCTTGTCAAAGCGGCCCCGCTCCGGCAGGGAGCTCTTGGAGAAGTCAGCCCCACGGTGATGCTCCCGGGAGCAGCGCTCGGGGGACCGGTTCTCGCGGTCACTCTCGTAGTCCCTCTTGTAGCAGACGCCCGATGTCTGGTGCTTCCGCTCCGACCGCATCTCCTTCTTGGCCCCGTGCAGGTACCCAAAGAGCTCCCGCTGGCTCGGCCCCTTCCGCAACAAGCCGTCAGGCTGTCGAAGTCCCCGTGTGCCCCCCAGTGGGGCCCGCAGCTCCAGGGGGGACAAATCCTGTTTCTCCACCAGGCTGCCCACGCTGCCCATGCTGCCAACAACACCAACGGGCTCCGAGGAGAGGTAGGTGCCAAAGACACGAGTGTCAGGCTCACAGGTCACAGGACTCTGTGCTGCTGCCATGGAGAATTAGAGAAAAGCCCAGTACCAGCACTGCCGGGGGAGAAACAGAGTCAGTGACACCAGGCACTGTGAAACCCCTGGCACACCCCTTCCCGGACAGTCCCAAGAACCCGCCTGGACTCTTGGCACTGGGAGAGACCTGCCATCTCCTGTGCAGCTCCCTGGGGCAGCTGGGAGCTGAGCAAGGGGGTGTCAGGGCGGAGCACATACCGGGGCGGGGGCGCCCCGCTGCTGCCCCCCCCATGGTGCAGCACCTCCCTCCCACACCCAGCTCCACCTCCTGCCCGCGGCCGGGGCTGCCACCAGAACAGGCACCTGCCGCCCAGCCAGGCAGGCGAGTTCGGGAGCCGGCAGCACCTGCCTGGGCCTGGCGCCAGCCCTGGCTCAGCGGCACCCACCTGCCCCACTGGGACCTCCGGGTCCAGACACCCTCTGGACACCTCCACAAAATGCCCCTGGGGATGCCCAGCAGCTTGGCCTTCCCAGGGTGCTCAGGAGAATGGTCATGCTTCCCGCATGCTATGAGCTCCTGCACCTCGAAGAGCGACTTCACACGGCCGCGTTCCATCCACAAGCTTTCCCACCCTAACACCAGGCAGTCAGCGAAGAGGCAGCCACAGCCCAGCTGCTGCGTGCGTGCCGGGGACCCCGTGGCCGGACATGGTGCGAGGGCGGTGAAAAGGGGCAGGATGCTGACGGGACAATGCAGCTTCCTGCGCAGGTGGCCGGGGGAGGAAGGATGAGAGGATGCCTTTGGCTCTGGCTCCCCAGCTCTAGGGAGGAGGATAATGGCCTCACACCAGTACACGGGACACGGCGAGTGTGGCAGGGGCGAGGCAGAGCCCCCAGCACGGCTCCCAGCCTCGCCGAGGGCTCTGGGGCCAGGTTACACCCAGGAAGCTGCCCTGGTTCTCAGCACCGCGCGCCGGGTAAACAAACACCCCGCTTTTAATTGCTGCCACGCACAAACCTGTCTGACAGCTCCCGGCCTGCGCTGTCACCTCCCTCTGCGAGCCCAGCACCTGCTCCGGGCATGGGCACCCCAGCAAGGGGACCAGGGATGGAACCTCTAGAAGGATCTCGCATGCCTGCGGAGCCAGCGGGCGCGCAGGCGGACGGGGGACATGGATGTTCCCATGGTGGTGCGGCGGGGGAGTGGATGCTCATCCAGCCCGCGGCATTGGGGAGCAGCTCGGCCGAGCCCCGCAGCGGCACCTCCCGGCACAGGCAGCCGAGGAAGTAGGTCAGGTTGTGGGAGGTTTGGGAAACGCCGGGGGAGCCCGAAGGTGTCCTGCCTGCGGCAGGGAGGGGATCACCCTCCAGGCAGCAAAACACCAGTCCGGCCAGCCTGGCTCCTTCGGGATCTGCTCCCAACCCCAGCCATGCCTGGGCAGGATACGGCCACAAACCTTTCCCATTCTCTCCCTTTCCCATTCCACGCGGGAGGGAACCGCGGGGGCTNGCAGGGCAGGGCGGGATGGGCTGCGTGCGGTGCCGAGCGCTCCTTGCGCAAACCCACAGCCCCCCCCCTCCCGCAGCCCTCTTCAGCTGCAGCTGCGGGACCAGCAGCGGCGCCGGTCGGCCCTCGGTGTCCTTCAGCGAGGCGCGGGGCTGGTATCCCCGGGTATCTCAGAGCGAGAGTTGAGATAAATATTCTGCACTGTACCTGCGGAGTGAAGAGGAGTCTCAGCACTGTGGAACGATCCCTGCACCCTCCTCTTGCAAGACAACCCCGTCTCCTCCCCCTCACAGCACCCACGGGTGGGCAGAAGCCCCAGAAAGTCCCGGGGGACATGGTGTACCCCTGCCTGCCCCAGCGTCTGGCCTGGCGCCAGCGAGACGCGACACGCTTCACGCCTCTGAATCAGCGCTGCCACATCCTGGCCCGGAGCCGGTTTTGTCACTTGCCACCTCTTGCAGCGTGGCAGCCGCAGGGAGCGGGGATCCCGCCACGGGCTGAACCTGGTCACCGGTGTCCCGGCCTCCTCGGGGAGCAGGACACCTGCAGCAGCCCTGCTCCGTCCCCAGCGAGGGATCGCACCCGCTCCGTCCCCAGCGTGGGGGCCGCGTGTATCCATCACGCCCGCACCCCAGGGACCCGCTCGCTGCCAGCTCCCCCAGCCGCACACCCGAGTCCTCACGCTGTGCTGCCAGTGCCCTCCCCCCCACACACACACACTGTCCCCGGTCGCTGCTCGCCGGGCTCACATGCTGGCAGTGTCCTCGGTGCGGTGCCAAGGCACGCTCCGCTCCCTCCGGCCCCAGCCTCCCTGTTCCCCTCTGCACCCGGAGTGGCACCACGTGAACGGGGGGGCATTTCCCAACGGTGCCATTTCCCACCCCGCTGGCACCAGGAGTGGGACTGCGCTGCCCCAGCCCTCTGCCTGGAGCTCAGCCGTGAACGGAGCCCCACCGGCAGCCTGCGGGGACAGGCATCATCCCACGGGGCTTGGACGGGACAGGTCCCGGTGATGTTTGGCTGACGGCAACGGGTGCTGGTCACAGCCGCACCCCTCCTTCCCGTCTACCCCGTTTCCTGCTCCGCCGTGCCCCGAGCACGTCTCCCTGGACAGCAGCTCCCGCAGGGCCCCGAGGGCGCTTGCCCGGGACACTCCACGTCCCCTTCTCTGGGCAGAAACGCTCCTGCCTCCCGCCAGCTTTGCCCCAGTCCCCCCCTCTCTGCTTACTTTATCCCCTAGCCCCTCTCCCCCTCNCGGGGAAGCGAGCGCAGGTCCCCGCGCAGCTCCCCCCGCACCTCCCGCAGCCCCGCCGGAATTTCCGGCACGGAGAGGGCGGTCGGTCCCCGGGGCCGAGCCCGGGACAAAGCCCCGCGAGCTGGAGAGCAGCGGGAAAGGGGCAGGGGGCGCACCGGGAGCCCCCCGGGCCCGCACTCACCATGCCGGCGGCGCTGCGGTCCCGCACGGCTCCTCTCCGCGCTCCTTCCCTCG
>WEKX01006614.1:143008-176672 GCA_013390025.1 Pitta sordida
CACACACACACTGTCCCCGGTCGCTGCTCGCCGGGCTCACATGCTGGCAGTGTCCTCGGTGCGGTGCCAAGGCACGCTCCGCTCCCTCCGGCCCCAGCCTCCCTGTTCCCCTCTGCACCCGGAGTGGCACCACGTGAACGGGGGGGCATTTCCCAACGGTGCCATTTCCCACCCCGCTGGCACCAGGAGTGGGACTGCGCTGCCCCAGCCCTCTGCCTGGAGCTCAGCCGTGAACGGAGCCCCACCGGCAGCCTGCGGGGACAGGCATCATCCCACGGGGCTTGGACGGGACAGGTCCCGGTGATGTTGGGCTGACGGCAACGGGTGCTGGTCACAGCCGCACCCCTCCTTCCCGTCTACCCCGTTTCCTGCTCCGCCGTGCCCCGAGCACGTCTCCCTGGACAGCAGCTCCCGCAGGGCCCCGAGGGCGCTTGCCCGGGACACTCCACGTCCCCTTCTCTGGGCAGAAACGCTCCTGCCTCCCGCCAGCTTTGCCCCAGTCCCCCCCTCTCTGCTTACTTTATCCCCTAGCCCCTCTCCCCCTCCCCGCCCCCATTATACTCCAGCAATTTGACGTTTCCACCACCAAACAGGTCCGGAACCATTCGCTTTAGAACAACCCAGCAATAAAAGCCGCTGATTGCTGTGCCCGCATCAGCCCCCGCACAGCCGCACTGGCAGCAATTGGGACCCCAGAAGGGGGGTCGCAGAGGGGCAGGGCTGGGACTCCAGGGGCCCTCCCTATTCCTGAGCATTCTGATCCTCTCCTCGGGGTTGCTGAGAGCATGAGAACACTGGGAGGTCTCCGGCTCAGCTCTGCAGGGCTCCTGGGACAGGAGGCAGAGCGTTATCCATCTGCAGGAAGGCAATGGGGAAAAACTTCATCCCCTCCCGCTGGGCTATTGCTGATATTGTAGTGCGTGGGGGGAGCAGAGCCGAGCGACCTCCAAGTCACATTCAGGGCTATAAAAGGAAGCCGGGTCTCCAGCACGGTGCCTCTTCTACAAAAGCAACCGGAGGATGAGGGGGCTGCGAGCAGAGCTGAGAAATAGCTGCCAGGCAGCAGGAGAGGAGCCTGTAGCGCTGAGCAAAGTGCGAGGTGCACATATGCTCTGTTTCTGCACAGCTACATCTTCATGAAACCTGCCTGAAATTGTGTCATCTATTTTGAACGGTGCAGAAAAATACTCTGATCTGCCTCCATCAGCCCTGGCTGTAGTTCAGGCACCAGGAATTGGCTGGAATACAGGTGGCTGTCGATCCAAAAACCCATGCCATGGAGAGACAGGAGTGAGGCTGCTGGGATGACATCTCCTTCTGGCTGCCCACAGCAAGAGACATGACTGGTCCTGGGAACACCTCTGGAGGAGTACAGCAGGTGCCCAAGATGACCAGCAATCTTTGTGCCAGGTATCAGTGCTACTTTGGTGCCACAGGGCCTGAGAGGCCATTGGGAGCTCTTGCAGCACATCCCCACATCACCCTGAGCCTGGCCTGCCCCTTCCATAATGCAAAGCAGCACAGGCTGATCCTTACCACCCTGCACTGCCACCTCGACCCCTGCCTTGGCGACAGCCCCACTGACACCCTGTCCAAGGGCTCCATACTCCTCTCCCAGCTCCAGAGCAGCAAGGAGAGCAGATGGCACCAGATCTCTCCAGACGGCCCGTCCCACAGCCCCTGCAGGGTACACGACCCCCTCACTTGGCTCTGATGCTTTTGTCTCCCTCATCCCAGCACTCCTCCCCAGAGCTGCTCATCTTCTCAGGATGGTGACAGCTTCTGTCTAGGGACACAAAGCAACTGCTCCAGGAAGCTTTAGGCAGGGGATGAGGACAGCAGGGCCAGGAAACACAGAGCGCCTGGTGCCGGTGCCAGGGCTGAACAGAGGGGTACTGGCTGCTCAATGGGGCCTACCCAGCTTGAGGAGACAGCAGTACCCAAAACATGTGCCAAAACCCGAGTCAAGGCAGACCCACACATGGCACCGTCGGTGAGCTAACCCAAGCACCCTTCATTCTGGAGCAGCACAGCTCCATCCACCCAGCAGCCCAAGCCTACAGCTGCTGGTGGAAGAGAGGAGTCCAGTGTTGGTAGGGCTCTCCCTTGAGAGTCTTCAGGCATTTCTGCCACCCTTGGCAGATGAGGGTAGTGGGAGAGGTCACAGTGCCTGTTTGCTCCCAGTATGAGCAGGCACAGACCTGGCATTGCTCCAGTCATCTCCACATCTGGGTCCTGAGGGCTTGTGCCTCCTGCCCAGCTCTACACATCCCACTTCAGAGCAGAAGCTGCTAGCGTGGCTGATTCCTACCAAACCCTAACAACTGTCAGTCCCCAGCATCCCTTCTCACCCACTGGGACCTTTCCAGCTTTCTCACCCAGGCCCTTGTCCTGCCACGACATGGTACAAACTGGCCCAGTGGTGATACAGGACTGGGTGGCTGGAGTGAGCAGGTGGGAGCTGCAGCCTGGTCCCTTCTGGCCCTCGAGACTTGCCTCTCCATTATCAACCCAAACTCTCCTGTTTCTACCTCTGATGGGAGTGTCCCACCCCATCTTGCCCAGGGCAGCTCTTGTTACTCTCAGCTCAAGTGGATTAGGGGCAACTGTCTGAATTCACACATTTCACCCACACTATTCCCCCAGTTCCACCAGCACTGTGGTGAGCCTAGCAGCCAGTCCTTCCCAGGACATGAAATCCAGGGCCAAGGCCAAGTAGGGCTGCAGATCCTGGGGCTCAGGGCATGGCTTAACCACAACCACTTCCTGCAGTGAAGTGACCACAGCCCAGCCCTGGGGGTACCTGGCAGCTGGAATGGGCACCATCTCACTCAGAGCCCATTTCAGAGCAACTTGGCCTCTGAACCAGAGCAGCTCACAGCTCTCCTGTCCCACAGAGCACAGCCAGGGCCAAGCCAGAACAGCTGTGCTGAAGCCAGAAAGGTGAAGGATGCAGGAAAACAGAGTAGGGTACAAGCCAGGGCATTCACAACTCACAACTGCCCTGATAGTTCTTTATTGTCCTCTGAGCTGGGGGGCAGCTCAGGCATGTCCAGCACAGGAAAACCACCTCCTGCGCCTGTGCTGGGAGACAGCACCAGCACCTCCAGCAACACCACAGAGTCCCACTCTCAGCCTCTTCTGTTGGTCCCAGCAAAGCCCAGTTCTTGGCCTCGTCCGTTCCTCTGTGTCTCACCAGCACTGCCATGCTCATCCACTGCCAAAAGCCTTGCAGCTCCAAGCAGCTCCATAGCAGCCCACGAGTCTTGGCACCAGCACAGTGCACACGACTGGCACAAGGGGATGGGCTCAGCCAAATGTACACCAGGGGGTCTCATTTGTGTCACAGTCCAACAAGATATTAAGGACGGTACAAGGGGCTCCTGCCACTTTCAGATCTGTCCGTGACTCAATTTGGTACCTCACGTTGTTCAGACCTCCCTCCCGATCCACCTTGAACTGTTCCTGAGGAAAAGAAAAACTGTTCAGCTTATGCTGGAAGGGGGAAGCACCCAGTGCCTGGGGAGAACATGAGCAAGGAGGGCTCAGAGCATGTGGTGACCACAATCCAAACCTCCTGTGGTTCCTTTTGACCAGAGGTCTCACCTGCTTCTGTGCAGCAATGCGCTTCTGGTCTCTCTTCCTCCAGGCTGGGTCATGCAGGTGCTGAAAAGTCTCGTATCCAGTTGTGATTCCAGATGGACGATGAACCTGGGAAAAGAGCAAAGCTTTTGTAAAGCTACTGGAAAACTCCTGCATCTGCTGCTGGAGCAGAGAGTGTGGGGCTGCCTTCTCCAGGCCCCAGTCTGGGTGGCCACAGAGGGGGCCAGGTGGCAAGGCAAGAAAAAGGGCAATTTCAACCCAGGAGGGTATGGAGGCTCCTCACCTGGAGACCAGCTCCTTTGATACGTCGATAAAACTCATCATCCTCCCGTCCCCAGCCCCAGAAGCGGTTGGACATGCCATTGCACTGGAATGAGACAGAATCACACTGGCCAAGGTCTAGCATAGCCCCATGGCCTCAGAGGAGCAGACACCACCAGCACAAGTCCCGAGCACCAGCACAGCCTCCCCTCTGCTGCCCTGCACCAGCTCAGACTAAAGGCTCTGTCCCCAAACCATTTGGACTCATTTCCCCACTTCTCAAGCACATAGCACAAAACTGTCACCACAATAATGTCATTGCCCCTGCCCCAAAGCCTGCAGGACATCTCATTCACGTGCTCACCAACTCGTAGTGCTGCTTGGTGAGCAACAGGATGCCACCCACATAGGTCTTATAGTGGTAGAGCGGGTGCAGCTCCGGAGATGCCACGTGGAAAGGGCCTGCCTCCGGGAAGCTGTAGTCCAGGTGCTCATTGAGGGGCAGGAGATCGACATCATGCATCGCGATGTAGTCGGTGTCATTGCCACTCTCCAAGAAGCCCACATTGATCAGAGATGCCCTGTTAAACCTGATATAGGCCCATGGGCTCTCAGTGTGTGGACACAGCAGCCACTGTCCCTTCCAATCCCTTTGCCACACTCCCCAATGCTGAGTGTCTGACCAGTTCCCAAACAGGGACACACAAGCATGACATCCCTGCCCTGAAACTGCAACCCTGTTTGTCCATGCAGAGTGAGAAGGGGACAAGCAACAGCATTTCCAAACACCCCATGGTCTTTGAATTTCAGAGTCCCCAGATTTTGCTGCTGCACTCCAGCAACAATAGGGAGAAAGCTGAAATACCCAGGGCCATAGGATTTCTTGATTCCTGTTAAGGAAGAGGGGAAGCAAAACACCTTTGTCCTTCTCTAAGCTCTAGAACGAGCAACTTTGAGGAGAGCGTCCCACTGCCTCAGACATCCCACTGGCCCTGTGACTTCTCCACAAGACCATCCCAGCACTCCCGGCAGGGACAGAGCATCAGGAAGGGTCCCCTCATCCCTCAGCTCAAGGGAGCCGCTACCTGAAATGATCCACCTGGTTGAGGATGAAGATGTGGTGGCGGATCCTCTTCTTGCTGAGGAAGCGGTGCATGTAGGGCACGAAGGCCAGCAGCTCCTCGAAGCGCTCGCGGAACGGCACCAGCAGCGCCAGCCGGTGCGGGCCCCACGACGGCTCGTCCTCGGCCGGCTGCGGCGGGGCGGGGGGCGGGCAGGACTGCNTCCCTCCCGCACCCCCACGGCTCCGCTCCTCCAGGAACCGCACGGACACCCGCCCTTCCATGGTGTCCCCCGGCAAGATTCCGGGGAACAGATCCTGCTGCTTCTCTCCCCCAGGTCCTTCGGGACCCTCTTAGACTTGCCTCCCCACCCAGCTGCTATCCCTCTCGGGAAAGGCCTGCCCCCAGCTTTTTCAGCTTCCCCCCAGTGCTTCCCATCCTCCCTTCTCCCCGCTCAGAAAGAGCCAGAGGCACAGTGGTGTCAGTCCTTTAATGCCCCACTCACAGCCCCTCATGTTCACACCCACCCTGGGCAGCACAGCAGGTCCCAGGTGGCGTGGGAAGCTCTGGAAAAACTGGGGAGCAACCTCCAGGCTCCCACACCACAGCTCTGGGAGTCCAGAGGGGATCACCTGCCCTGGTTCAATCCACTGGAGGCCAAGGGCCAGGCAGGGGTTACAGCCAAACAGACAGGTAAGAAAATACTTCTGGTATTTCTCAGAAACAGCGCTTAGAAACCACAGTTTTTTACAGCTCCCCATGGAAAAGATGGGTTTGGGCACAGGTGTTCCACTAGTAGAAACGCTTGTTCCGTTCCTGGCGTTTCTGGAAGACCACAGCTCCCACCACGGCGCAGACGATGATGCCCAGCAGTGCACAGAGCAGGAGCAGGAACACCTTCCAGCCCGTCAGTGGCCCACTCCGGAAATTCCCCGTTGGGTCATCCACGTTGTCTGTAAAGGCATGAACAGCTACAGAGACCCACCCAGACTTGGCTCCTGTAGAGTCTTACAGGGTGCAACAGCTCCAGTGCCTTCCAGCGTACAGTCCTAACATTCCCATCTCCCACAGAAGGAATTCGAAGCCCACAGACTCACCTTTGGGGGATTTAAGAAGGCTGACCCTTGGCTCAATCTTAGTCCAGTCAACAGTCTCATCTTCTACAGGGTGTTCTACCATGAGCTGGAACAGCTTCATCGAGATAATGTCATGATTGTCTGGGGAACAGCCATTAACACCAAACACTGTCAGAAGCTCTGAGAGATGTCCAGGCACTTGGAGCACCCTTCAGACTCTGCTCTGTCAGGTTCAGTCTCCCTCCCTCTCAAGCCACCCTGATCCCCCAGGTGTAATCCTTGGCTTTCAGCTGCCTCTCTCCCCAAGCCACAGGTCCCTACCCAACAGCCCGGTGAACAATTCAGGGAAATGAAGCCATGGAAGCTTTCCAGTGCATCCACAGTGTAAGAGTCACAAAAATCACAGAATACCTGGGGCTGGACGGGACCTCTAGAGATCATCTAATCCAACCCCCCGCCAAGGCAGGGTCACCTAGTCCAAGGCTCCAACCACCACGTTTCCCTGAGCAAAGCCCCATCTCACCAGACAGATCTCCAGTGCCAGCAGAAGCACCAAAGAAGTACCCAGTTGGCAGCTGCACCCCTGCAATGTCAATGCAGTTCTTCCATTCGTTCTTGTCTTCCACATCGGTCATGACCTGCAAGGCCAGGGGAGGGTCACACCAGAATGCTCACGGCTGTCCTGCAGCTCTTTTGGAGCTGGAGAGGCAGGCAGCTGAGCCTGGAAAACAATCTCCAGGTCACTTACTGCTCCAGCAATCCCCATCCCTCAGCCCCTTCCCACTGAATATGTAAGACTCACCCCCCCAGGTGCCCACCAGGTCTCACCGTGAGCCGGCCCCGGGAATACCGGACCGCCAGGAAGGTGTCGTGGTTCTGGTTGCGCAGGTCAGCGGAGCACCCAGCCAGCTCTGTCCAGCGCCCATCCTTGCTGTGGTCGTATGTGAGGGAGCCGTTGTTGACCATGGCCGAGATGTAGGGGAACACACGCTGTGGGGGCAGAGACAGCAGCTCCTGAGGGGCTGCACAGCCAGAGCTGCTGTGCCCTCAGCAAGAGCAGGATGGGAGCACGGCACAGCCACAGAGCCATGGTCGGGTTGGGAGCACTAGACCACGGGATCAAGGCTGCTTCTCCACACAAAGCTGCTTCTAAACTGAGCCATATTCTGCCTAAAGCTAAGCTGCCATTTCTGACCTTCACAGCATGATTCCCATTCTGTGATTCTGTGAATAAGCTCACCTTGTAACCAGGGCAGAGACAGCCCCAGACTTGCACAGTGGCTGGATAATAACCACAGAATCATTTAGGTTGGAAAAGACTTCTGAGATCATATAGTCCAGCCTGTAACCAGTCACTATCTCATCAACCAGAACACAGCACTGAGTCCCACACCATTTCTTGAACACTGGAAGTGCAAGACCCAGAATATCCAGAATAGAAAATCCCACATACGATGCAAAACCACACACAGGGCTCTGTAGTCAGTAGATTTCATACACCAGGAGGGGCCAACTGGAGGCAGGAATTAGCATCCCATTAGCATCAAAGCAACAGAGAGACAGGTTGTTTCCAGGTGCTTTATGACTGAAGCTTTATGGGTTTTAGTGATACAGACCTCAGAGCACTGTCCTGTTTTCTGACTGTGCTGTCATGAGATCCACAAACACAGAGCAGAAGAAAAGGACTCCCAGCTTCCAAGGGGTACTGTGACCACAGGGAATTCTGGAGCAAAGAGCTAGCCCAGAGACACTCAGGTTGCAAAGAGAAAATAAGACCACAAACATCATGAAATGAGCAACCAAAGCACAGAGCTCAGGAAACGACACCAGAAGGAATATTACCAGGTGGTGTTTGGTTTACACCAGCCCTGTGCCTGCTGTCATGTGTGGAAGGAGTTGTCTGGGAAACATCTGTGTAGCCAACAGCAGCAAGGAGCTGTTATCTCCATTAATGCACATTTAAACTCTTTCCTTTACCAGCTCCCAGGATAGGAAGAGCAGATCATGCACACGTAAGGAGAGACTTTTCCTCGGACTGAGTGTGAAGCACTTGGAGCAGGAATGAAACAGCCTCCTGGGCACTGCACAGGCACCCTGGATCACTCACCTCTGACGCTTCATCATTGGGATACGTATCAAGGAAAATAGCCAGTCCGTGAAACTTGTCCTTGCTCCCAAAGACAGGACCTGGAACAGGGCAGAACATTGGAAACAGAAGGCTCAGAATTTATGCTCAGACACTTCTGAGCTGTACGAGCTGTTCACTGCCAGGCGGGTGGCTGAGGGCACCTGCTCCCCGGGCAGAACACACAGGACACGTCACCCCAGCCTAATGAAACCAGACAGAGGCAGCTCGGAGGCCCTTCCCAGCCAACTGCCTTCCGGGCCAGGGCACGTGTGGTGCTGCCGGTCCCCGGCACTGACCTGGAACCAGGCGATCCTGCGTGTACCACAGCGCCAGACCGTCCCCGTGTAGGTTCTTCTTGCCAGCTCCGTGGATCTTGAAGTGGATGTGGAGTTCCCAGTCCTTGAGGAAGCAGGGCTGTGGAGAGACTCCAGCGGCGTCAGGACAAAGGCCGGGAGAGGCAGCGGGGCCGCCCCGGGTCCCCGCCCGTCTCCCCCCGAGCTCTCACCACGCGGTTCCAGATCGAGCCCTCCCGACTGCGCTCGTCGGGCGTCAGGCGGACGTACTGGCTGGTGACCATGGTGCTGCCCTGGAAATCCCACAGCGGCATCGCGGCGGAGCCCGCGCCTGCGAAGGGGCGAACACCGCTCAGATCAGCTCGGGCCGCTCGCAGGACGCCCAGCGCGTCCGCCCGGCCCTGAGCTCACCTTGGTACGGCTTCATGAGGGAGTGCTCCCGCTTCAGGTGCTCGTTGTTGCCATCTGTGAGCTCGGCGGGCGCCGGGCGCGGCCCGACCAGCACCAACAACAGCGCGGCCGCCGCCACCAGCCCGCCCGCACCTGCCGCCATGCTCCGCTTCCGCCTTCCGGCGCCCCGCCCCAGCCCCGCCCCGCAACCTCAGCGACCAATCAAAAGCCCACACGCCACCGCAGTCCCGCCCCCATACGTGAGTGGCACACAGGGCAGCCTATGGCAGAGTAGGGGCGGGGCCAGGAGGAGCGCGGCTCCCGCTGCTCAGCGAGAGGAGGGACTCGAGAGCCCTCCCGGCGCTTGTCGCGCGTGCGCGGCCGCGCGGGGGTTGCCGGGAGTTGTGGTCCTGCCGCCCTCCCCCCTGGCCGGTCACGTGACCCTCCCCGGCGAGTCCTGGGCGCGGCCCCGGGAACGGCTCCGGAGGGACCCCGCGGGCATCAATGGGCAGCGCTGTCCCCGCAACGCGGGAAGGACTGTCCGAGGCAGCGTGGAGGACACAGCAGCTTTATTGAGTGCCGCAGAGCCGCCCCGGCCCCGCTGCGGCGGGTGTCGCCCGGTGTCACCCCATCCCTCCACCGCGGCAGCCGTGGTGGCCAGGGAGCGGAATCTTCGGCGAGGCGACAGCAGCCCTGGTTTAGATGCGTTTGGACAACGCACGTCCCAGGGGCTCTGGCAGAGCAGCCCCGCGGCACACACGGCGTTGCTGCAGCCGGAGCTGGCGCCGGGCACTGTGCGGGTGGCTGCCCAGCCACATCTTCTTCTCTGTCATCACGCGTGTCCCAGGCCCTGTGCGCACCTGGGGACTCCTCTGGCCAGCGAGAGATCCTGAACAGAGGCTTTCCAGAGGCAGCTGCCAGGCCTGGGTCAGCTCCAGCCCCATCCCGCAGGAGCACAGGGGGGTACACACCACTCGGTTGGCTGGGAGCGTAGCCAGCACCGTGGTGGGTGCCCAGCATGCCCTGAGTGGGTCACAGCAGCCCCTGCGGGGTGTGACAATTCCTGGACAGGTTCTCCTGCTGGAGGTGCGTAAACCCTTGACACAGTGGGACAGGTGCTTTTCTCCAACAGCACGGGAGCTGCAGGAGGGTCAGGGGTATGAGGAGCCTGTGGAAACCCAGGAAGCAGGGAGAGGGAAAGCTAACTGGTTATTGGAAGACTGGGTGGGAAAATCATCTGAGCGTGGCAGTCTGAGGCTCAGCAGAGCCTTGGAGGGAGTCGAGAGACACGGGGGGTTGGCCATGGTGTGGGGACCTGCAGCTCAGTCCCATCTGGCACTTCACAGTTCTCACTTCTTCCTGTTCATGATCTGGCTGGAAATCCAGTTCATCCCATCCTGGAGGGAAGAGAGACTGTGAGCACAGCCCCAGGAGCATGGCAGGCCTTTGGATCCTCTCCCACCTCTGTGGAGCCTGCAGGCCCTCATCTCTACCTGCACTCCTTCCCCAGACAGCGCTGAGCAGGCCTGGATCTGCCATTCCCGGTCCCGGTAGGTGTGGAGGTTCAGCCCTTCTGCAATTTCATCTGCAGGGGCTGCAGTCACCAGGTCCTGCTTATTGGCAAACACCAGCAGCGGGACACCCGTGAGGGACTCCTCCTCTGTGAGCTCTGCCAGCTCCTGCCAAGAGAGAACCTTGCCCTTGCTGGAGCTGCCCAGGGTGGGCTCCACACCTCAGCCTCCTCAAATGCCTCATCCTCTCTCTCTTATTGCAGATAAAGAAGCTGTGAGGTCTTGACATTTCGAGAGAGAGAGATGTCCCCACCTGAAGCTCCATAGGACCAGGGCTACCTGAAGGTTGAAGCATTCCCAGCACTAAGAGCCCGGGCAAAGGGCAGCTGCAGGAGGCTGCTGCCAGCCCTGTGCTCTCTGGCACACCCACAACGCCGTCTGGTGCTGGAGCAGCCGAGGGCTGCCACTCAGGGTCTCACCTTCCCCTCTCAGAACTTCATCCCCAGGGTTTGTAACTGAGTTTGCTACACATAAACCGTTGTTTGGCTGCATCACCAACCTGGTGCTGAGGAGGTGGGACGAGGGCTGACAACTGAGGGGTCACTTTCACTTTGGGCAGAGTCACCCCTGTGTCAAGTAGCCCTGGAACAGCACACTGGACTCAGGATGAGCTGGTGGGCATGTGTCTGCCATAGAGTGGGATGTGTCTGCCTGCTGAGACTGATCTTGAACCCTTCCCACAGAGCTCTGGAGACAGCATGACCTCCGCTGCAGCACTGTCCCACAGCTGAGAGCAGCCTCGATTCCTGCTCCAGTCCTCAAAGAGCTAATGCCAGACAGATCCGAGCCTCAGGACCCCATAACCACCTCCCACTGAACCCTTCATACCTGCCCAGTCTCCTCAAAACGCTTCTGGTCGGCACTGTCAATGACATAAATCTGCCATGGGAACAAAAGGGACAGTCAGGGGCCCCTTCTTGCCTGGCTGCGCAGCCCGTCTATGGGGCCCACTCACCACTGGAGGCTGAATGCAGAGGGCACAGCTCTCCATGCACAGGGCTGGTGGGGGGACTGCCCCACTCACCAGCAGGTCTGTGCTGCCCAGATACTTCTTCCAGTATGGGCGAATGGAGCGCTGCCCCCCAATATCCCAGACGTTCAGCTTCAAACCATGGGAGTGGACGCTCTTTATGTTGAAACCCTGAACAGGGACACAAACCCCAGCATTACCCAAGGGATGAGTGGGCCCTGCTCCCCCACCCCCTGCTGCCCGTGGACCCCAGCAGCACCTACCTGGGTGGGGGTGATGGTGCTGACCTCCTCGGACGCCAGGCGCTTCAGTAGTGTTGTCTTCCCTGCATTGTCCAGCCCCAGCAGGACAATACGGAGCTCCTGCTCAGGTGAACCCTTCAGCCTCTGGATGACTGAGAGCAGCCCCTGGGGGAGCAGTGTGCTGGGGGAGCCCTGTGGGGTGCCAGGTCACTGCAGAGCATGCTCGTTTTGGAGGGGGGAACTGGGCTCACTGTTGGCCATAGGTACTCTGTGTCTATGGCCTGAGCATGCACCAGGGCTCTGCTCCCAGAGTGTCCAGGCTTGGCCAATGGCAGATCTGCAGAGCCTCAATTCCTCCCCCTTCCAGGTGTGCTGTCCCTGCCCTAGAGCCTCTGCCAGCTCCTGGGCACGCTGCAGGGATGTGCCCTGCTCTGCCAGCTCACCCAGCGCTGCAACTGGGAGCTGGTGCTGCACACCCACCCTGGAGCAGGTGGGATGTCACCAGACCCCACTTACCTTCTGCACATCACCCATGGTCTGGTAGTTGCTCTGGCCCGCAGCACGCCTGGGGAGCTGCCGAGGGCTCGGCCCCGGGGCCCGCCGGCAGCTGCGTGACTGGCACGCTCCCCATCCCTGGGGGAGGAAGAGGATTACGGGCTCCAGAATTAGCTGCTGTTCCTTCATTTACCTACAGCATTAAATAATGCCCTCGGCAAATCCCCCAGCCAGCTGTCGCCCCGCCGTCGCCTACCCCTGGGATAAACCAGGTCTACCCGTGCTGGGGCACTGGGGCACAGGATGTCTCTCTCCCTACAGAGCCAGGCTCCCACCCTGGGAAGATGCTGTGCCCAGGCACCACGGGTATGGCTATACCCTGGGGCACAAGGCTGACACAGCATCCCACCAGCACCCACAAGCTGCCCCCTCAGAGAGTAGCAGGAGGAAATGCTGAGACTGGAGCTGCCTGAGGCCACGTCACCCACTGCCACCCCAGGAAACCACCAGGCCCTGGAATTAGTCAAGGGCTGGGCCACTGGTAGCTGGAGGGCAGGGATGGTGCAGGACAGAGGTCCAGAGGGACCTTCTCTAGCATCCCACCCCAGCCCAAGTGGAATGAGGGGCTTGTCCATTCTCAGTTTGGACACTAAATTAAGCAATGTCTTTGATTCCTGCATGCTGCAGTTTGGTCCTCAGATCGGATTTCCTAGCAAAGAGGTTATCCTTGTGGTGAGGACCGTGAGTCACACACTCTTTGAGAGATATTTTTATTTATAACTCCTGTTGCAAAGCCAAGCCAAACAACATGGCCACACGCCCACAATGGGAAGGGGAGCAGCATTTTCATCCCCCATCCCACGGCTGCTTCATGCAGCAGTGAGGGACAGAGGGGGACCTGTAGGGGCTACCCCCCTACTCGGAGACCCTGCCAGGGCTGTGGTTGCTCTTGCCATTCTGCTTTCGTGCCTGCTCACCATGGGAATGCTTCATTTTTCTCTGCATAGATCTGCACCCAATTTAATGTTAGGGTTTTACTTTTGATAGGTTAATCACCCACCTTACGTCCCCATTATTAGCATTTCCCTGAGTGAGTTGCCATGGTGCTCTGCGGTTTATCCTGTACCGTTAGTTACTGAAATTTCCTAACAAATACCCTAAAATATCCTCCACTGGTTTGTGGTTGCTGATCAACATGGAACCTCGACCTTAGGAGATGGGCAAAACTGCTTAGGCATCGATTTGGTGGCTCCAAGCTGCACGTCCCCTGCTCCTCTCTGCCAGGTCCTGCTGGCACAGGCAGCTCTCCTCAAACAACAGCACTGGGGCCACCCCCAGACCCCGTGTGACCAGGGCAAGCAGCACCNCGCGGGCCGCACCGGTAGCGCGCCGGGCCGGGCGGAGGCAGGGATGCAGGGCAAGGGAAAACTGCTGGTGGTCCACAACGGGCGCATGGTGAGTGCCCGGGGCGCCGGTCTCCATCCCCTGGGGCTGCCCCGCCCGGCGGCGCGGTGCGAGGTTGGGTACCGGGTGGGAGGCGGTATGGAGTGGATAATGGGCAGGCAGAGGGATGTTTGGGGCCAGGGAAGCAGCCAGGCAGGAGNCGTCCCCATTATTAGCATTTCCCTGAGTGAGTTGCCATGGTGCTCTGCGGTTTATCCTGTACCGTTAGTTACTGAGATTTCCTAACAAATACCCTAAAATATCCTCCACTGGTTTGTGGTTGCTGATCAACATGGAACCTCGACCTTAGGAGATGGGCAAAACTGCTTAGGCATCGATTTGGTGGCTCCAAGCTGCACGTCCCCTGCTCCTCTCTGCCAGGTCCTGCTGGCACAGGCAGCTCTCCTCAAACAACAGCACTGGGGCCACCCCCAGACCCCGTGTGACCAGGGCAAGCAGCACCAGGCTGGTGGCAGGGTGTGCCGGGTGTGTTAATGCCCCCCTGCTCCTGATCCCCCTTTCCTTGGGGTGATGTGATGGCTGGGAGGAGGCCCCGTCGGGCTGCCCAGGCTGCGGGAAAGGGTGGTGTTGAGGTGGTAACCTCGAGGCAGCACAGGCCGTGCTGGGAATGGAGACTGGGATGGGGAAAGGAACAGGATGCAGATGGAGATGGAGACTCGGATGGGGAAGGGAACAGGGTTGCAGATGGGGATGGAGTCACGGATGTGGATGCAGATGGAGGCAGGGACGAAGATGGGAATTGAGTGGGATGAGTCTGGGGATGGGAACAGGGATGCAGATGGGGATGGAGTAACGGATGAGGATGCAGATGGAGACAGGGATGGGGATGTGGCGGCTCTCGGCCCAGAGCTGGCGCCGGTGCCCACCGAGGCGGTGCCGGCCGCGCGGGGCGGGAGGGCGGCCCCGCTCCNAAGGATAGTAGTTAGGCAAGGGGTCTTGGTCGGCGTACTGTGTAGGCAGAGGGATGTGTGGGGCCGGGAAACAGGCAGGCAGGAGAGTATGGGACTGGGTGGCAGGCAGGGCAGGATGGGGCTTGGGTATCCAAAGCAGGCGGAGGTGTAGGAGGGTTTTAGGGCAGGCAGCAGTATGTGGGGTGGGGTAGCACGCAGGGATATAAGGGGCTGGGATAATGAGCAGCAGGGTTTTATGAGGCTGGGACAGCGCTGTAGGTGGAGATGTGTGGCGCTGGGATAATGGACAAGCAGGGACAGATGGGGATGGGGTCACAGGAGTCAGCAGTTCTGAGGTGTGTGGGGCTGGGTGGCACAGACAGGGCAGAACTACGTGGCTGCGGGCAGCAGGGATGGAGGAGAAGAGCAAGGAGCTGGCAAAGATAGGGGTGCGTAGGGCTGGAGTAAGGGGCATGGCAGCAACACGAGGGGTGGGGTACCAGGGAAAGGCAGGGCTGCGGTGTGTGGGGCTGGGATAGGGACAGTCAGAGGGTGTGCAGGGTAGGTTGGGGTGTGTGGCACTGGCAGGGCGGGGGTCACTGGCCAGCTGGGTCAAAGTCATCCCCTTCAGCAAGGGCACCACTTCTGTGTGGCCCCAGGCAGGCAGTGGGAAGCAGTGGTGTGCACTGAGTGCTTGACTGGGCTTTGACTGCAGTAGGCTCTGCCCATCTCCCTGCTTGCTGTGGGTCCTGGCGTACTCTATCTCTGGGGCTGGTATCTGGGGTGGCCCAGCAGGTGCTGCGGGACACCCTGTCCTGCTCTGTCCTGGGCTGGCAGCATCCAGTCTCTGGTTTTGGGCATCTGCCCACCAGTAGCTGGACGCTCCAAGGAAGGAGGGAGTAGGCAGTTTGCCTGCCTAGGGCTGTGGTTGTCCTTCCTTCCCTCCCCTCCTCCCCTCCTCTTCCTGTGCTGAGGAGGCTGCTTCTCTCTTCCCTGGTTGGTCAGAGTGGCAGGGTTACATCTGATAGCATCTGCCCTTTCCCAATTGCTGACCTGGCCCCAGGGCATGGGGAGGTGGGAGAAAAGCTGCACACCACTTGTAATGCCCTATCCCTACTCCATGCACTTGATTTGGAAGCCTTGTGTCCTACCTCTGCTGTGAGACATGTAAAACCAGGGCAGTGTTTGCCAGCATCCTGGGTCCCTTGCTCCTGGTTTGGTCTGGGCTTGCCCTGGCGCTGCTTTCTGCTCGAGTACTGTTCCACCAGGCTGACAGACCTTCTCACCTCTTTTCTTTCCACCCCCACAGGGCCCAGCTGTGTCGGATGGAGGTAAGGCTGCTCTTTGCCTTGGAATGGGAGGTCAGCATCATCTTCAGGGGTCGGGCAAACCCACATTCAGCCTGGTGCCAGGTTCTGTGTCAGCATGGGCTGTGCCAGGGGAGGGTGTATGGCCAGGCCCCTGCATTGCCAGGACTGTCCATACCTCTCCTTCCATCCTTCATGGCCCTGTTGTGCCTGTCCTTCCCCCTCAGCTGGCACATTTGGGCACTGGGAGCTGAGGGGCTCCCCCAGGGCAAGCAGAACTGGGTACAAGCCATCCCCAGGATTTCTGTCTGTCTGTTTCACTGTGAACTGGGTATCTTAGATGGTACATTCAACTGTCTCAGGCCCAGTTACGCATGGTTTAAACAGGAGAAGGGTGAGAAGCTTGGCAAAGCAGCAGCCTGACACACCTCCCCTATTCCTGTCAGCTTTGCCAGGAGAGCTCTTGCAAATAACCCTCTGCTTCCACTTGCTCACCAGTCAAACCAGTTCAAAAGCTGGGGCTGCCCTTGGGAACTTCCGTCTTTTTGAATACACGGTCACTCTGGGTTTCCCCAAGGGAGGGTTTCCTCAGTGTGGGGAGCTGGGGATAAGACTTTCTGTGCCCTCTGCTTGCTGGGTTTGTCGCTCATTGCAGTCAGAAAAATGGAGGTGAGTTCAAGCACCTCTGCCCACCTTCCAAGCTTCACTCCACACTGTGTGCCCCGTGTGTCCCCTTACACCCCACTTTCCCTCCTGGCTGGGTGCCTTCTGAAGGCTTTCTTCCTCTGGGAGATGAGTCACAGGTGGAGTCACAGTAACACCCAGGGAGGGAGGATTGCCCATGCTGGGAGGGAGAGCTGTCATGCCAGGAAGTGCCAGCTCTGGGATCATGGTGCTCAGTCCTCCGAGGGTGTTACTGTGATGCTTCTTGAGTTCACTACCCGAGGGCTCACCAGCTCCAATTGGGATGGAGCGGATAAAGTCACTGCAGGCACACACAGAAGGCTGCTAGTGCTGGGGAGTAACAGTGAGGGACAGGGAGACTGCCAGAACTGATCCTTTTTCTCTCTCAGAATTAAATGCCTCCAGAGCCCGTGGCAGCAACCACAGTGTGAACAGTCTGCCAGCACCAGCCACCTGTGGCTCCACACAGGGGTCTGTGGTCAGCTGGGCCGAATCCTTTGAGACACTGCTGCAGGACCGTGTGGCTGTCACCTACTTCACTGTAAGTACCACAGCCCAGAACTTGGTCCCTGCTCCCATCTGTCATTGGCCACCAACTGTCCCACAGCCACAGTGCCATCAGCCAGCAGCTCTCTCTTGCCCCACAGGAGTTCCTCAAGAAGGAGTTCAGTGCTGAAAATGTCTACTTCTGGCAGGCATGTGAGCGCTTCCAGCAGATCCCAGCCAGTGACACACAGCAGGTACTGGCTTCTGTGCAGCCACAGTGTGGCTGAGCCTGGGTCACCCAGGTGCTGGAACAGACATGGGCAGAGCTGTCCAGCCTATTCTGGGGGGCTGAGCAGGCTGGGGACTATCACAGGAGGAATAAGGAAACAGATGTGATGCGCATCTGAAAAGCTATAGGTGCCTCACGGAGCTTCCCCAGGCCAGGATGGACAGAGGATGGACAGTGCTGCTGGAGAGACAAAAGAGACCATGGGCAGAGATGGATTGGGGATCATGGGGCAGAGCCAGGCAGTGGCAGGGCATGGTTCCTCTTTCGCTGGACAGTGGTAGTACATACCTCTGTGGAGGGACAGGCGTGTAATGCCTAGATCTTGGTCCTGAAGTCCAGGTACTGAGCAGGTCCGAGAGGGAGGCTGATTCCTCAGGGCTCAGGTGGCTCCATGGGGTAAGCAGAGGGTGGCAGCAAAGAAGGGGATTCCTGGTTTCAGCCTGACACCCCTGTTCCCCAAGCTGGCCCAGGAGGCACGGCGGATCTACGATGAGTTCCTGTCCAGCCACTCAGTCAGTCCTGTGAACATTGACAAGCAAGCCTGGATTGGGGAGGACATGCTGGCCACCCCCTCCCCAGACATGTTTCGCATCCAGCAGCTCCAGGTATGGACAGCACCTGTGCTCCACCTGAAGGATGGGGGGGGGACTGTGGGACCACCTCACATGTCACCCAGCATCATTGCCACTGTGGAGCTGTGCCACAGGGCAGTGGCACTGACCAGAGCAAACTGTAGGTGGGCAGGGGTCTTACGAACACGCATTATCCTCCATTTCCAGATCTTTAACCTGATGAAGTTTGACAGCTACACGCGTTTTGTGAAATCCCCACTCTACCAGGCCTGCCTGCAGGCAGAGAGCCAAGGACAGCCCCTGCCTGACCTCCTGCCCCACTCCCGCAGCAGCAGCCCCCCTCCTGACCTCAGCAAGGTGAGTGAGGGGGAAGGGGGAAATGGGGACATGTTCCTTCAGTGCTGGGTCTCTTCCCTGCTGTTTGGAGCAAACCCAATCCCAGTCTGAGGACAGACAGGTAGTCAAGGGTTCAGGGAAAGGGAAACCTTGGATATCCCCATGCTGAGATGCTGCTCAATTCACTACAGAAGTCAAAGCTGAAGTTGGGCAAGTCCCTGCCACTGGGTGTAGAGACAGCGGGCAGTGGTGCCAACCGCAGCCCTCGCCGGTCCTTCAGGAAGGGAGAGCGGCGGGAGCCCTCCTGGGCAGGTAGGTGCTGTGCTGAGCAGGACAGAGGGGCCACGCCATCCCTGAAGGGGGCTCATATCCCCACCACCGTCCCTCTGTCTGTCCTAGATGGGGGAGAAGCTGGCAGGAGCGCCATGCTGTGGCGGGAATCCCAGGGCTCACTCAACTCCTCGGCCAGCCTGGACCTGGGCTTCCTCTCCTCGGCCAGCACAGCCACCAGCCCCTGGACAGAGGTGAGTCTCACCACACCAGCCCCACAGCATCACACTGCCACTGGTCAGGCTCATCCCGCCACATCCCTCCCTCAGGGCCAACGGAAGAGCCTGGGGGGCAGCGAGGCAGAGCTGCCAGCCAAGCCCATGAAGTACTGCTGCGTGTACCTGCCTGATGGCACTGCCTCGCTGGCCTCTGTCCGGCCTGGCCACTCCATCCGCGACATGCTGGCAGGGATATGTGAGAAGCGTGGCTTCAGCCTCCCCGACATCAAGGTCTACTTGGTAGGGAATGAGCAGGTAAGGCAGGCAGCAGGAGCCCTGCCAGGCAGACCATCCCTGTGCTGGGACCAGATGCCTCTCTGATGGCTTTTTCCTGATGGTTTGTCTCTTCCAGAAAGCGCTGGTGCTGGACCAGGAGTGCTCCGTGTTGGCAGATCAGGAGGTGAAGCTGGAGAACAGGATAAGCTTTGAGTGAGTAGGAGCTTCAGGGCTGATGCTGTTGCCCCCACGGGTCCAGTCCACATCACATGTGGCCACCCACAGTGCCCCACACCCATCCCCTGAGGAAGTCACAAATACTCTCACTCTGCCCCTGCCTGTCCGTGTTTGCCTGCAACAGCCTTTCCTCCCTCTGTGCAGCCTGGAAATCTCCTCCCTCAATAAGACCATCCGCATCACAGCAAAGTCAACCAAGCGCATCCGGGAAGCACTGCAGCCTGTGCTGGGGAAGTACGGCGTGAGGATGGAGCAGGCACTGCTGCGACGGGTGAGGCTCGTGCTTTGGGGGCCACAGCCTCAGCCCCTCTGGTGGGGGGCAGTCCTAGGTTTGGGGCTTGGAATGGGTTACTACCTGTGACTAGGTGGTGGAAAGCAGTGGTGTGTGATGGAGGCAGCCGGTGCCTCATAGAATCATTGTTTTGGGGATGGGCCGGGGCACTCCGCTGTGGGCTGAGAGGGACCAGTGGTGTGGTGCCCTGTGCAGGACATGAGCCAGTGAGGTCTGGCTGGAGAGCTCACAGGTCCTCAACCTGGCTGCCTTTGCTGTGCCACAGTAAGTGTGACACCAGGTGGCTGTTCCTGTTGCAGCAAGGTGAGCTGACTGCCCTGGACTTGGAGAAGCTGGTCAGCACAGTGTCTGCTCAGAAACTTGTCCTGGAAACGCAGGCAGGTAAAGTCTCCTCTATCCCAAACTATGTCCCCTCAAGCTATGCCACCCTGCAGAGTGCTCACAGGGCCTGGCAGCTTCCTAGTGGCCAAGGCTCCAGCTCCCGGGGATGGGCTCCATCCTGTCACTGGCTGGGTCAGGACCAGGATGCTGGGACAGGGTGCTGAGCATCACTTCCTTTGCAGATGTGCGAGTGACGGAGAGCGCAGAGGCTGCAGCTGCCCCTTCTCCACTCCGGAGTGAGGTGAGCTTAAGATTCCACCAACCCTGGTCAGAGATGCCCCCACAGATGCTGCTGGTGGTCTGTGGGAAAGGTGGGCCCTGCTGTGGCCCTGGCACATGTTGCAGGGCTGGGCAGCAGTTGCCAAACTGGGAGCCATGCTGTGGGAAGACAATGGGGATACAGACTGGGGGGAGCACTGCCTCTTCACCCCATGGCTGAGGCTTGGGCTGCTCATGACAGGAGGGAAGCCCAACAGAAGTAGAGCCTGACATGCGGTGGGAGATGCCCTCCTCCTTCTCTCGGCCACGGTCCTCAGCTGCCGTGAACCTCAACCGCCGCACATATGACCTGGAAGGTGAGTCCTGGCATGTCTGAAACCTGAGGGGCTGGGATAAAACATAGGGTGAGGGATGCAGGACTCGCGGTATGCTGGGGATGGGTGCAGGATCCCATGAAGCTGAGCATGGGCTATGGTGGACTTGGGTTCCCCAGCGTGCTGGGGATGGGTACAGGGTCCCACGGGTGCTGGCATGGAGCAGGGAGAAGGTGCAGATGCTGTGCCTGGGACATGTTCAGGGTCATGTCAGGTGGAGAGGGCAGCCAAGGTGTTAGGACAAAGCCCCAGTGCTGGGCTCGGGTGCATGACTTGCATTTCCCCAGGGCTGGTGGAGCTACTGAACCGTGCCCAGAGCTGCCGGGCCAACGACCAGCGTGGGCTGCTCTCCAAGGAGGACCTGGTCCTGCCTGACTTCCTCCAGCTCCCCGTGCAGGACGACAGTGCTTGTGAAGGGTCTGATCAGCCCTGTGTCCCCTGCCCAGGCTCTGAGGGAAGCGGCCATCCCAAGCCTGCAGAGCCTGCATTGCCTCAGCCTTCATTTGACCAGAAGCTCTGATAAGTCCTGCTGCACTTCTACCCTCGGCATGTGGAACTCCCAGGCCATGCCAGGGTTCAACACGGGGTCTGACCAGCCCCAGCCCTGCACTGCCGACACTGCCTGGACCACAAATTCATCCACGTCCTGTCCCAAACTGTCGTGTCGTGTCACTGTGAGTGGCTGAGCAGCTGCCATGCCCCTTGGTGGGGTACATCCCAGTGCACATCAAGGGAGTCCTGTACATAGTTTAGACCCCCACTGCAAAGCACTTTGCAACATCCCGTGCATGCCTGGCACTGTCCTGCCTGGTGCCTCTGCCTGCAGCAGAGTTGCCTGCCCAGCACATCCACAGGCTGGCACAGCCCCACTCACCATTCGAGTGGGGAAAGCACCCTTCCAGCTGAAGGGCGCCAGGGATAAAGAGGATGCATGGGGTAGCAAGGCAGGCTCCAGCCCTGAACTCCGGTTCAGAGGAAGGCCAGGTCAGGAAAATATGTGCCCAATGCTGAGAGCCAGATCCAGTCCCTGGCTCCATGGGAACTGGGCTGCCCCGTTGTTGGTGTGCAGATCCACCCTTCCTGGGGAGGGTGAGCATGGCCCTGCCAGCCTGTGCCCTGGGCAGGTCTGCACTGCGTGACTGTGGCCTGATCCTACCACACTAGCTCTGCTGTGGACCAGAGCATGTCGTTCCTGCCCTGAGCAGACAGAGGCAGAGCCAGAAGGTCGTGCCAAAAAAGCCTTCCTCCTGCCCACCAGAGACCCTGCATGGGCAGCGGCTGAAGAGACCTACAGGAGCAAATCCCCAAAGCGCCCTGCCCCATCCCAGCTGGGGCTGAGAGTGCTTGGCCCTCAAGGACAGGTCTGCCTGGTGCCAGAGGAATGCAGCACCCCTGGGTGCTAAGCGCCTCAGCCTGATGTGCAGGTGCCCAGCATTGTCCAGCTTGTCATTCTTGCCAACAACTGTATTGGGCTGTAGCCTTGAGCCCAGCTCTGCCAGTCCTGGCTGTGGTCTGCGGGTCCCGGTGCCCAGCAGCACAGTGTCCCCAGTGATCCCAGACACAGTCTGCAATAGGGACAGCCCCCCAACAGCAACAAGGAGATCCCTCTACTGTCCGTGTGTGCCAGGGTCCTTCCTGGCTGTGTCTTGGGTAACCACTCTGTCACCACGCTCTGACCAGAGGCAGATGGGTGGCCCAGGGCCCCCAGGCTTGCCCAGAGATGGGGGCAAGGCCACCCAACCTGATGGTGGCACAGCCAGCTGTGACCCCATGGCCCTGGTCAGAGCACTCCTCTCTCTGTGGTGCTGCTCAGTCCTGTCTGTGGTGTGAAACCAGGGGAAAATAAAGAGCATTGCCTGGATATGCATCCCTTTCCTTCCTCTGTTGCCAAGGCCACATGAGATGGTGCTTTTCTCAGCCTCAATGTCCCCCCAACCTTGTTGTACCCCACAGAACTCTCCTGGGTCCAGGGCAGAACTGGGGCCTGCCCTCAACTTCAGTGCCACCCTGACCAACATCAAGGGGTAGTGCCAGGAGCTTGTTTTCCTGGCACTGCTGACGGAGTAGGGGAAGCTGCAGAGCCGGCACAGCCAAGGACTTCAGCCCCAACCCTGTCAATAAGTGACAGTCAGATCTGCCAGGGCCTCACCAAGTTAATGATTGTGGGGGCAGCTGGCCAAGAGCCCCCAGGCATGGGGCAAGTGCGGACACCAGCCTTCTGTCTGCTGGCTGCACTCCCTGACCAGAAGGGTCCCACAGGGTCTGCAGAGGCAGGACATGTCCCCTGCTGTGGCACCTCCTGGGCATTCAGCTCCATCAGTCTGTGTCTCAGGAAAGGCTCAGTGATGCTCTAGCTATGGCAGGCATGTCCCCAGGCTGCTCCTGAGTTCCCTAGAGTGCCCAAGGGAACTTTTCTCGCTTCCTCCATACAATTGCACCTGGCTCATCCATGGTGATGGGTCCTGGAAGTGCCTGATCCTGAGGAAATGGGGATGTGGCAGCCATGCAGCCTCTCTGTGCCTACTCCCACAGGCACTGGGACTGGAGGGGCCTTTGGCCTCTGTCTCTCCCATGAAGAGACGTGTATGTCCTGTGGGTGGATAGAAACTTGGCTGGAGGTGCATAAGCAGCAGGTAATGATAAACAGTGTCGAGGAGGTGGTGACGGCAGTGCTGTGTCGCTCCGCTCCTGCCCACCCCAGCATGCAACATGCCAGGAAGATGCTCTGCCCCACACAGCCCTCACAGCGCTGCCAGGCTGAGCCAGGCTGCATGCCACCATCACACCCGTGACAGGACACGGGGATCGCGCTAGTGTTGACGTCATCCACCACCAGTGCCCTGGGGGTGAGGACATTGTGCCCTGGGCAGAACTGGGTCCCTGGGCAGAACTGGGTCCCTTGGCTGATGCTCCAGAGGCTCTGACGATGGTGGATGTGTGTGGGGGCTCAACTCCGGAATGCCTTGGTAACACTAGCACCAACCCCTTCTCCTCCTTCTCTTTCTCTTGTGCAGTGGATGAAGCACCTGGCACCAAAAGATGGAGAGCTGAGGGTGCTTCGCCATCACCCCTCAGGCACTGGGCTCCAGCACTGCCCCAGTTTTGCTCCTCACCACAGCAGCTCCCACTCGCCCAGGCTTTGGGCAGGTGAGGCAGGGAGTGCCGGGTACCCCAGGGGCACGTGCCCTATCCCACCTCCAGAGTGCAGGGATGCATAGGGGTTACCCATTAACTGCAGGAATTTCTGAGGAGGAGGTGAGCAGTGAGTGGAGGCGAGGGGCAACACGGGGCTCCTTAGACTTTGCTCCTGGTGTGTGTATAAAGGGCTGTGGTGCCCCACAGGCCACTTCACTGGAGGGACGCGTGGATGTGGCATGTGGACACGGTGCTGCCCTGAGTGCCTGGCCAGCCCCAGGTGAGCCAGGCCCCGGGCAGGCAGAGTCCCCATCCCACATCCCCTGTGAGCTTGATGGGGTGGCACAGCAGTGTCTGGTAGCCCAGGGAACCATTGAGTGAGGGGATGGTGCTCCTCAGTGGTGCCAGCACTGCAGGGATTTGGGGGGATGTGGGGGGTCAGTGTAGCACAGCCGCGGTGACACACAGCCACCTCTGCTCAGCCTCAGCAGGAGTGATGCTGCCCTACCAGAGGGAGAGCCCAGTCCTCACTCGCTGCCCGGTGCGGGGAGGAAGGGTTGTTCATGGACCCCAGTTTGCCTACTGCCCCAGCCCCCCAGGTAGGTGCCCTCTGCCTTCCTCCTCACTCCACCAGGCTCAGCTCTGCTTCTGGCCAGACCCTGGCCCAAGCGGTGCTGGGCTCTCCTTTGCAGGGGTTGTAACATGAGTGACCCCTTTCCCCAGCTCTGCACCGGCTGCCGGGTGCCCACACTTGCCCCTTCACCATCAGTGCTGTACCTTGCCCTGACCATGGCTTCCCCTGCCCCGGCTCCCCGGGGCGCCTGCGCGAGAGCAGGGAGCGGTACGAGCTGGATGCACTGCCCTGGCAAGGGCCCCGGCTGGGCTTGGATGAGCTGCAGAAGCCAGGTGAGACCCTGTGGGTGGTGGGCACACAGCATCTGCATTGGGGAACACCCCAGAAACCTGTCAGAGGCACCCAGGGGACCTTGGAATGCCAGGACTGTGGGGTGCCAGGACTGTGGGGTGCTAGGATGGGGAGAGGAGTGTGGGGCAATTCTCAGCTCCCTGGTATGACGTGGGAAGAGCTGAAGAGCAATGAGGCAGTTGGCAGGAGGCATTCCAGGGTGAGAGGAGATGGATGGGACCCAGGGAGTGGTGGCATAGCTGGGAACATGAGCCTAATGCTGCCAGGGGCCAGGGGGATAGTGTAGGGCTGTGGGAGTCTGGAGAGCTGGAGCCATGCCACAGCAGGCATTTAACACTCTCTCTTGTCTTGTGCAGAGCTCCGGTGCTGGGCCAGGGTCCAGTCCATCTGTGTATCCCTTCTCAAGGTGCCCCTGATGTTTGGCTTCCTGTACCTCTTTGTGTGCTCCCTGGACGTGCTCAGCTCTGCTTTCCAGCTGGCTGGAGGTAGTAGGGTGGCAGAAACTCTTGGAAGTCTGGTGGTACATGCAGTTCCAGCAGCCTGTTGCTTATGTTCTTTTGCAGGCAAGGTGGCTGGGGACATCTTCAAGGACAATGCCATCCTCTCCAACCCCGTAGCTGGGCTGGTAGTAGGCATCCTAGTGACTGTGCTGGTGCAGAGCTCCTCCACCTCCACCTCCATCATTGTCAGCATGGTCTCCTCAGGGTGTGAGTGTGCCACAAGGCTCCCAGGGGCCTGAGGCTGGGGGACAGGGTGGATGGATAGGGTCACCCTGAGCTGGGCCATGTGAGGCTAGCACAGCTCTCTGTCTCCAGTGCTGGAGGTGCGCTCTGCCATCCCCATTATCATGGGCTCCAACATCGGCACCTCCGTCACCAACACCATTGTGGCCCTCATGCAGGCTGGTGACCGCAGTGAGTTCAAACGGTGAGAGCTGGTTGGGTCAGAAGACACTCAGGGAGCCACTCCCCAGGGCCACCACATGGCGACTGGCTCCTCTGCTCCCCACAGGGCCTTCGCTGGGGCCACGGTGCACGATTGCTTCAACTGGCTGTCAGTGCTGGTCCTGCTGCCACTGGAGGTGGTGAGTGGGTACCTGCACCATGTCACCCGCCTGGTCGTGGCCACTTTCAACATCCGCAGCGGGAAGGATGCCCCTGACCTGCTAAAGATCATCACAGAGCCCTTCACCAAGCTCATCATCCAGGTCTCCTCAGCTGTTGTGTTTGCCAGCACAGTGTCCCCAGGCTGATGGTGGTCCCACAGCACTGGTGTCCCTTTGATGGTTGTTGCATCCAAGTGTCGGCAGGCTGGGAGTGGTGTCCTCATCTGAGTGAAGATGTCCCCAAGCTCTGAGTGCTGTTAAGCCCCCAAGTGCCCTTACCAGTGTCTGTATTGTTGCAGCTGGACAAGTCAGTGATCACAGGCATCGCAACAGGGGACGAGAGCCTGCGCAACCGGAGCCTCATCCGCATCTGGTGTGGCCCTGCATCCCCGCAGGTGAGGGGTCCATGGCTCTCCTGGAGCCACCAAACAATCCCATGGAGTGTGGGTGGTGGGCAGGGGCTGGCTGAGGACACTGTGGAGCCAGCTGCAACACATCCTCTCCCTGCAGACGGCTGCTGTGGGGCTTGGACCACCCTTGAACTGCTCAGCCTCTGGTCACTGCAGCACTAAGGGCATTGAGATCCTCCACAACGTCACAAGGCAGAAGTGTGAGTGGGCACAGGGAGCTTGGGCAGGGCTGGGGCAGAGGGCACAGGGCTGGGAAGATGCAGGCAGGGCTGGAGGGCTGTACGTGGGATGGAAATGTGGTGGATTCATAATGTGGGGCAGGGCGGGGAGATGTTGGGGCTGGGGTCCGGGTATAGGGCTGTCTGCAGGGGCAGGTTTGTGAGCGGGGCTGGGCTAGCCCAGCCCCTTGCCCAGCCATGCTGTGGGGCAGGCGAGCACCTCTTCACCGACACACCACTGCCTGACCTGGCCGTGGGGCTGGTGCTGCTGGCTGGGTCCCTCATCGTGCTCTGCACCTGCCTCATCCTCCTGGTCAAACTCCTCAACTCCCTGCTCAAGGGGCAGGTGGCAAAAGCCATCCAGAAGGTCATCAACACTGGTGAGTAGGGCAAGGGCCACGTCCAACACGACCACCCATCCCAAGCCTCACCTGCCATCCTCAGATCTGTCACTGGCTGCCCATGACCCCCACCATCACTGCCTGTCCTGCATGTCTCCTGCCTGCCCCTGATTCCCACTCTGCTTACAACTGTCATAGCCTCCGGGTGTCCCCTTCCTTTTTCCCCAGCCATCCCAGCCACTGGGTTTGTCCCATACCCAAGCCTGAACCCATACCCACAGCCTGGTCCCACAGGCCCTCCCCAGCAATATGTAGGAGCAGCCTAGAGGTAGCTGCTAACTGATGTGTCCATGCCCATGCCCATGTTTGTGTCCACGTCCGCACCCATGGCCATGCTGTGGCAGACCTCCCACATCCGCTCAGCTGGCTCACTGGCTACTTCGCCATGATCGTGGGTGCTGGGATGACCTTTGTGGTGCAAAGCAGCTCTGTCTTCACATCAGCCATCACACCCCTGATTGGTGAGTCCCAGCCATACCTAGTCTTTTGCCAAGTGCTGGTCCCTTCTGCAACAGCACTCGGAGAGACAGGAGATGTGCCTCTTTGGGAAAGCAGGGAGATGGCACTGGGAAGAATCAATGGGACAGGATGGGGTGCTTCTCCCACAGGCCTGGGGGTGATCAGCATTGAGCGTGCCTACCCGCTGACCCTGGGCTCTAACATTGGCACCACCACCACTGCCATCCTGGCTGCCCTGGCCAGCCCAGGGGACAAGTTGGCCAGCTCCTTCCAGGTACGTGCAGCTCAGGGGCATTGCTGGGCTGGCCTAAGGCCCTGGGCAGGGCAGGGGCTGGGGGAAGCCCAGATGCCCAGCCCAATAGAGATACCATTCTTGCAGATCGCTCTCTGTCACTTCTTCTTCAACATCTCTGGCATCCTGTTGTGGTACCCACTGCCCTTCACCCGCCTGCCCATCCGCATGGCCAAGGCACTGGGCGAACGCACAGCCAAGTACCGCTGGTTTGCTGTGCTGTACCTCATCATCTGCTTCCTCCTGCTGCCTTCCCTCATCTTCGGCATTTCCATGGCAGGCTGGCAGGCACTGGTGGGGGTGGGCACACCCTTCCTTGGCCTCCTCTTCTTTGTGGGGCTGGTGAACGCACTGCAGGCACACAGCCCCAGCCGCCTGCCCAAATGGCTGCAGACCTGGGACTTCCTCCCCACCTGGATGCACTCACTGCAGCCCCTCGACCGGGTCATCACCCAGGCCACCCTCTGCTGCACCGACAGATGCCGCAGCACCGAGGGCTGGGAGGAGCACGAGGGGCCTCCCCGTGACAAGACCAGGCTGGGGCTGGACAACCTGGCACTCTCCTACCCTGAGGAGATGCCCAGCCCCACTATCCGAGTGGGCTCCCCTCGCCTGCTCCCACATGGTGCCACCCGGCTCTAGCTGGCATTGCACATCTGGGCTGCTGCTCCTGTGGCTGATGGTTTCTGCCATCCCTGCTCAGCTGGTGTGTAATAAAGGCCAAGCGCCAATGTCCCGGCTGTGTGTCTCTTCGGCTCCTCCCTCTGCAAACCCTGTGGAGCTGCAGTTGTGGCTACAGGTGCCAGACACACAACATCCTCCCCCCTTTCAACACACCATCACAGCTTAGCCTAGCCCCTATAGGTGCCGGTGCTGAGGACACACCAAACACACTGCTGGTGCTGTGGGACACGCACTGAGGATGCAATAGCTAAACCTTGCAGTTTGCAGACAGCTGTAGTGAGGTGTGTCATGGGCAGCTTCTTCCACTCATCTCATCTCATCTCCAGAAGGCTGAGTTGGCAGGGTCTATAGTGGCCCGCTGTGTGCCACAGGACTGTGTCAGTGAGTGAGGCACAGCATGGGGCAGGCAGTGAGGTGCTGGGGTGCTGTGGTGCTGCCAGGCTGGGGATCAGCAGGATGTCAACTCAGCACAGCTGGGCAGTGCCCCTGGTCCATCTGTCACCCTGGCGCCCATGGTAGGAGCCCTCCTGCCAAGGCGACCCTGGAGGCAGCCCTTTAAATGTTGGCAATAACAACTTCTCCCACTGCCCACAGATGTTTGGGCTCCTGCCAGTGATATCAGCCCATCCTTCCCTCCCTCCCTCCTTCCCGCCCGCCCTCCTCCCAGACTGGGACCAGCAGAGCCAGCAGCAGTGCCGTGAGAGCCTCTCTGTCTTCCCGGCACTGCCGCTATCCCACATGCCCAGCCGGGCGACCACCGGGCCAGAAAAATCTCTGCCTTGCCACCAGACCGGGTCAGTGCAGGAGTGGTGGCGGCTGGGACGGTCCCCTAGGGACTCAGGGATGCCGGGACTGTGCCTACAGCCACTGCAGGACCGGTGAGTGGGCTGGGGGGTTGTCCCATGAGGCTTTGTCTGCCTGACGGGCTGGGCCAGCATGGAACCAGCCAACGCCTTTTTCAACACCTCCAATAACGTCAGCGCCACCAGCAGCGCCCCACACTCACCTGCAGCCACGGGGCTTATCCTGCTGGCTGCCCTGGCGGTCCTGTTGGCCACACTGGTGGGCAATGCACTGGTGGTGGCAGCCATCTCCACCAGCCGGGCTCTGCGGGCTCCACAGAACCTCTTCCTGGTGTCCCTGGCCTCAGCAGACATCCTGGTGGCTGTCCTCGTCCTGCCCTTCTCGCTGGCCAATGAGGTGATGGGCTACTGGTATTTCGGTGGGCTGTGGTGCAGCCTGTACCTGGCGCTGGATGTGCTGCTCTGCACCGCGTCCATCGGGCACCTCTGTGCCATCAGCCTCGACCGCTACTGGGCTGTCACACGGGCAGCACGGCTCAACCTGCGCCGCAGCCCGCGGCGGGTGAAGGGAATGATTGGGGCAGTCTGGGCATCGGCAGCCCTGGTGGCACTGCCACCACTCCTGAGGCCACGGCCAGGGGGGTGGGAGTGCCAGCTGAGCCAGGAGACCTGGTATGTGCTGACCTCCTGTGCTGCCTCCTTCTTTGTCCCCTGCCTTGTCATGGTTGCTGTCTACTGCCGCATCTACCGCTTGACTGCCCAGCGAACAGCTGCCCTCCTTGCTGCCCGCTCCCCACGTCCCGTCAGCAATGGAAAGGTGTCAGGCATTGGGACACCAGGATGGCGGCGCCAGAGTCAGCACCAGAGCGTATTGTTGTGCCGGCAGCGGCTGGTGCGGGCACGGGAGCGGCGTTTCACCATTGTTCTGGCAGTGGTGATGGGGGCCTTCGTGCTGTGCTGGTTCCCTTTCTTCTTTACCTACAGCCTGGGGGCTGTCTGTGGGGAGGGCTGCCATGTCTCCAAGCCCCTCTTCAACTTCTTCTTCTGGATTGGCTACTGCAACAGCAGCCTCAACCCCCTCATCTACACCCTCTTCAACCGGGACTTCCGTGCTGCCTTCCGCCAGCTCCTCACCTTTCCCCGACAGCACCACACCTAAGGACCCACCAGGACACTGTGGCCTCAGCCCCACTCACCGTTGGCAGCACCCAGGCCCACCACAGACTCTGGACAGCAGTGCCGGTGCACAGCTTGAGGTGGTTTTGGAAATGCAGGATTGAATAAAATGAGACTAAAGCCTGTGCTGGGGGCTGGTGTCTCCCTCCTGGGTCCTGAGCAAATGACACCCGTTGCCACCTGGGTCACCCCATCTGTACCCCTTGCAGTGCTCGTGGTGACAGCTCACCATGGCAGCTCCGGTGAGTACCAGCCCTCCCTGCTGCCAGGCAAATGCAGTATCCCCAACCGCCCTCTTGTGCAGAGGATGGGCCCCACAGCTGCTGCAGGGGCGCAAAACTCTCCATGTGTCACTGTCACCAGCACTGGGCTGAACTGGCTGTGCCACCACAGCAGCCCAGACCGAGCTCTATACCTCTCTGCCAGGGACATTCCCGCTGTGCCATGTCATGGGGGCTCCGTGGGGGCACACACATACCATGGTGGGGTACAAGAGCTGTGGGTCTGGAGTGGGACACCACACATCCTGCTCAGCAGCTTCACTGGATTTTTGCTGCAGGAGGGAAAGGAGGAATGATATCCCAGTACCAGAAAGGCCACCCTGCCTTGGGAGAGTGTGAGAGATGGGATCACATGGGAACAGGCTCCAGCACAGCCTGACGTGCAAGAGGCCACAAAGACAGCTGCAGGGACACGAAGGCAGCTGTGGGGCGAAGACCCAGGGACAACCACATCTCCCCAGGGGCAGAAGCTGCCCCACATTCGCCCTGCCTGGCTCCCTGCCTCACTGTGCACAGACACCCAGGGGTCAGGGGCTGCTCCACTTCTTCAGCTTTGCTGCCCAAAATAGAAAATCTCAAAACATTGGATTTTAAGTCTGCTAAAAACAGCCACTGGCGCCTGGGAGCTGGAACCGAAGGAACACTGGCCCCCACCCGCCCCTGTCAGGGTGGACTCAGCTTGGCTGCAGAGTCAGAGGGGGCTGAACGGGGTGGGGGTACTTGCTGTCGTGAGGATCTCTGGGCCATCCCCTGCATTTGCTGGCCCCATGTGTGGAGGCTCATGGTGGGATCTTTGGAGCCAGCGGAGGTTCCCAGTGGAATCAGGCTGGGATGGGGCCTGGCGCTGACCCCCAGGGGCGGCTCGAGCCACGCTGGCACTGCCTGCGGAAGGAGCTGCCCTATCGCTGCTGCCTGGCTTCCCCTCCCGCGGCTGTCGGCTGTCGTTCGCCTTTTGACAATTAAACAGCACTTTGCTTCTAAAAATAACCAGGACATGAGTGCAACTGGTGGGGACCCGACCAGCCCAGCTCTCCCAGGGGGACCAGTCCTGTGGGCAGCACTCCGGGGCCCCACAGTGCCCTGACCATGCACCCTGAGTAGGATACCAGTCACTGTCCCTTCTGGGCATGAGCACATGGCTTTGGGGTGCTGCAGGGCAGGAGAGGACACCGGAATGGGGGCACTCAGGGCCCTCCCTTCTTGGGCAAGGCTTCGCCAGCAGATAAGGGCAATATCCAAGCCACTGAAGGGAGCTTCAGGCTGACGTCCAAAACATCAAATCCTGAGGGCTGGATGGGGTGTGGGAGCACCTGGTCCTCCTCTTCTCCCCAGGAGCTACTGGGGTGCTCAGGAAGAGCTCCATCATGGAGCATCTCCTGCTGCATCCCCATCCAGCACATCACCCCCTCTGTAACAGATGGGTTGAGCAAGTTGTTCCTTAACTCTGCACCAGAGATTTCCATTTCAGACTTGTAAAGTCTGTTTCATCTGCCACAGCATGACCCTTATCCCTGCTGCGTTCATGAGCTGTTGTGACCCCAGTACCACAGGGAAAGTGGCTCTCCTCCAAGTGCTGATTGTTGCTGCCCAAATACAGCACCTGTGCCTGAAATTGAATCCTGCATTTTCAGGCTGTTTCTTCATTTTCTGAAGATTATTTTGAACTACTCCCCTGACACGCTTGTGTGCGGAGCCCTGTTTCCAGCCATGTCTCCTTGCAGAGCTAAAAAGAGAGTGCCAGTTCCACCACCTGGGCTGCTGCTGGCTCTGCTGGGGACATCAGGATCCTCTGGACACTGGTGCTGCTTTGGCAGTGCCCTGTGGCCCATGACTCTCATTGGTGACGCAAAACATCAGATGGGAGGAAAGAGAAAACAGCAACTCAAGGGGTTAATCATGGAAATCGATGGAAGAAAAGTCATTCCGTTTGAAGTTCAAAACAAGCGTGTGCCAGGTTTGAAAGGAAAGCAGCGCTAAAGGAGGAAAGCTCACAACAGTGAGCTCATTCCTCCCGGCAGAGTGACAGGGAGATCACCTCCAAGGTGTGTCAGGGCAGAACATTATCCTCATAACTGCTGCAGGCTCGTAACCAGGAGATGTGACAATGATTTCCAGGGGATGCAGGAGGGCACTGTGGACGACAGGCAGTACCAACTGCACAGACAAGGAGCACTTGGAGTAATTTGTGTGACGTATTACCAACCTCAGTTCAGCCAGAGGACATGAGCCCTTCCCTCCTGCTGCAGTAAGCAGAGCCTGGGGCCCAGGCTGCCATTGACAGAGACCAGCAAAGGGACCTGTCCCATCACCACGATCTCCTCCATGCCCTGGCCGCCTGCAGCTGAGGCTACCAGCTGCTGGGAAGGGAGGAAGGAGATATCACCCGTGGGCTGGAGCAAGAGACGGGAGCCATGGGAAGGCAGAGGTGATGTCTGCACTCAAAAGCCAGAAGGAGCATGAAGCAGGGCAGCCACCACTTGGTTAAGAGGATTAACAAGCTGTTTTACACCCAGGAGAAGAAGGGAGGTGGGCAGGTGACCTGAAGGGCTGACGGGTCATCAAGGGGTGCTTGCAACCCAGGTCTAAAGGGAAATCAATTACTTGTTTGGTGGGGATCAGAAGGGGACGGGGTTCCCACATCGCGGCTCCTCTTCAGACAGGGTGACACAGCTGCTTAGCTGAAGTATCAGTGAAAAAAATTGGTTTTGGAACAAGTAATTGGGAAGAAGTCGGTGGGAGCTCAAGCACCAGAACGGGCTCGGAAAATGAGACTGCAGTGGGGGAGGAGGAAAACCCAAGCCCAAACCTCCTGTGACCAGGAGACCGGGCACAGCACCGGAGCCCGGGTCACCCACCCCGTGACACCGGGATTAACCAAGACCGGGCACACTCGTGTCTGCTCGGACGTTATGGAAGCAACTCGCTCGGCTCCAAAGAAGGGAAAGGGTCCCCTAAACTGCTCCTACCAGGAGGGCACAGGACACCTCCGAGAGCCGCGGGTGCACCCGCACGCACACCGCTCGGGGCAGCGGACGGCGAGCACTAGGACCCGGCACCGCCCGGGCCCTTATTTACAAACAGCCTGTGGATCCCACCCTCCCTACGGAATTGCCCTATCACGGCTCAGGCTGCGGCTCTGTCGCCAATCAGATACTGAAGGGGGTGGGTCTCTTCCTATGGTGGGAGCCAATCCGATTCCGGCGCGGCCGCTGGGCTCCCTGAGTGACATGTGCCCAGTCCAATCAGCACCTCCCTCTCTTCCCGGCCGCGCTCCGCCAACGGCCGCAGGATGACGCGGGGGGCCAACGGGAGGGCGGTGGCGCCGCGGAGGGGGCGGGGCTTTATTGCGAGATAGGCCAATGGGAGCGCGGCGCGGGAGGAGCGTGTGCA
>WEKX01006624.1:7609-30472 GCA_013390025.1 Pitta sordida
CCTGCATTCCTGCCCCATTGATCAATTGACGAAGCTCCTTAAATTCCTTCCTAATTTCTCTGGATCCCTTCTTGCTGAACTCATCACTGTCAGCTTGGATGACTAGCAGGGGATAATGATCAGAAGGTCAAATTAGTTAAGGAAACTTCTCGGAAATAACCAGTACCCAGGCCCCAGGGAGGCAGAAGACTTCCCTGTGGGATTCGTCTGGTCGACAGGTAGGTCCTTCTATTGCCCTCAGAAGGGAGTCACCGACAACCACTACCCTCCTTTTCTTTTTGATACTAGAGGTTCTGATTCGCTTGGTGGAAGAGATAGTTCCTAGTGATTTAGTAGGTGAAGTGTCTCCTTCCATACCTCCTGATCCCCAAAATCCCGGACCCCTAACCTGTTCTGCAGGGGAAACTCAAAAGGTGGCACCTGAAAAAGGTGGTGGGGGACAGGATAGAGACGCGTTATTCCCATGGGAGGAGACCTATTCCCATTCCCCCCTCATCCTTGAAGTTTCTTTCCTCTACCTCGTGATGGGGAATGTGAGGTGCATACAGCTTCTCTGGCTCTCGCAAGTCTCTAAGAGATGGAGGTGCACACGCTCGCACATGCTCTCATTCTATTTCCCTTTCGCTATCTCGAACACTCCTCAACCCTCCAACTTCTTCCTTCAGCTCTGCTATCATGCAGAGTAGGTCATTTACCAGCTCACACTGGACACAGGTGTTTTGTAGGCTGTTCAGTCATCAGGCTCAGGCATTCCCTGAAGCCAAGAGTCTGGACAGCCACATTCATTGACACAGGGGTTGTTTGGGTCTGAACTTCCCTTGTGGCGTCAGCCTTGGTTTTCATTCATCTGGTTCTAACCACTACTGACAGGGAGAGGGCTAGGAGGACAAAAACAAGGAGAGTCACCACCTACTAAGACAGCGTTTGCGATCCTGCTTACCCTCCCTGCCTGCGTGAACTGCCATGCTAACTTCCTGTTAGTCACTTACTTACTCAAAGCCCCTACACTTACTCAAATCCCCTACAGTTAACACCCCTGTTTGTCGCACTCCAGGTCGCTGTTGCTCTTGAGAATGTTAATGGCTTAAATACCCACGGGCGGGAAGCCCCAGCCGGGAATGCCCTGCCCCTCCCTCTCTTGGAGAATCACAGCTCACGAGGCCTTCCTCAGCAACCCTTTGGTAACTCCCTGTCAGTCAGGGAGATGGCCCACCTGGGTGCTGCAAGCGGAATGTCTGGTTCCTTACATAATTTTATTAGAGTGAAACAACAAAATAACAGCTTGAGCTGGGTGCCTCCAAGGAGGGACTTTGAATAAAGGACTACCTAGGTTTTTACAACGATGTCAGGGTTTAGAGACGTAACAAGAACCAACAGTATTTGCAATGGAATGTACCATAGAAACTCTAAGTGATTTGAAGGGACTAACTAGTTACCATATAAGCAGGTGAGCAAAGAAAAGTAATAATGAGGAGGGGAACTGAGGCAACCAGCCACACGACACCCAGTTACTTTATAACCAGGTGCATTGCCTTGAAGTTCACAAGGTGGTCACTTAGAACTTCGGGAGGCTCCAGACAGAGAAGACGACAGAGGATTCTCAATGAAGATCCTCAGAGACCTTATAAGGACATGCATATACACTAGTAACTGTTGGAAAATGTCATTAATATGTAACAGAAATGTGGGGGGAAAATAAATAATAATGTAATGATGACATAAAAGCAGTAGTGAAGATACACCAGTGTGCATTTTGGCAAAATCATGACTAGTGCAACCTGTGCCAGTACAAGAATGCCTGATTTCTAAAGATTAGAGGTTTAAGTGCCCCTTTTTAAGCAATACAAGGGACAGGGCATCTACAACTTCTCTGGGCGACCTGTTCCAGTGTCTCATTACCCTCTCAGTGCAGAATTTCTTCCTAACATGTAATCTATACTGAGGCTCTTTCAGTTTGAAGACATTCCCCGTTGTTCTGTCACTACAGCGCCTTGTAAAAAGTCCTTTTCTATCTTTCTTGTTGGCTCCCTTCCGGTACTGGAAGGCTGCAATTAGGTCATCCTAAAGCCTTCTCTATTCCAGCCAGAACAATACCAATTCTTTCAGCCTTTCTTCGCAGAAGAGGTAGGTGTTCTATCCCTCTAATGATTCTGGTGGCCCTCCCCTGGACTCACACAAACAGGTCAATGTCCTGCGAAGGGGACCCCAGAGTGGGCTGCAGCACTCCAAGTGGGAGTAAATTATAATCTTTTACATATTATAAACACAACTCAAGGAAAAACAAAGACATGTATCCTTTCATTTTTTTGCGTTTCGCCTCTGCTTAGCCTCAGCATTCTGTAAAACTTCTGCATTTCCAAAGCATCCTTCACTTATCTGTTTGATATTTTTGTGAAAAACCAATCAGGAAAATTCTAAATGTGCACTTGGAATTCTGCTGTGATTTTTCAAAGGACTAAGACTAACCCTATGTACCACTATATAAGTTAATAAATGTCCTTGCTGCCAATAGACTTTGCTTCACTATACTTAACACAGATGATACAAGTAGACACAAATTGCTCCTATATGCGACAATTCTCATAAAACAAAAGGACAATAATGGCTCTTTGAACATCAAGTTATTGTAGAGGGTAGCCTCATTAGATTTCCAAGTAATAATACAGTAATCCCTTGCTGCTTTGTGTTTCTCTTATTGCGGCTTCAGTACATTGAGGGCTTTTTTTCCTGTGAAGATATTTTCCGGCTTCCCCTCTCTTTTGCCCCAACAGTGTTAAGACTAATAAAATGGTGGGGAAGCTTTTAACACTGTCTCAAAGGTATATTAACCAGGCTGCCGCGTGGAACCTCCCTCCTCTGCAAGCTGCTTCTAGCTGTTAACAGCTGCTGCAAGCAGCAGCAAGCAGCAGCACGCGGGAGCAAGGAGCAGCATGCAGCAGCTAGCAGTTTTCTCCTGCAGGAGGAGCATGCAGCAGTAGACAAGAGAATGCAACAGCATGCAGTAGCTAGCAGAAGCCACCTGTTTTCTCTTGTTTGCTGCTGCTAGCTGTTTTTTGCTGCTAGATGCTACTTGCTGTTTTCTCCTGCATGCTCCTGCTTGCTTCTGCATGCTGCTGCCACTCCTGCTGCTCAGAACTGAAAGTGGCGGGGGTGGGGGGACTGGCCGTAGTTACATACATATGAGTTGCTACTTTGCAGATATCACTTGTTGTGGAATGTTTCCAGAATCCAACCAGGGCGAAATTCAAAGGATTACTGTATTACTTTCCACTTCATCAAACGTGCGTGCACGGTACTACTTTTGTTTTCATAAATTCATCTCTGTCATTATCATTACTATAATAAGACTGACAAGTAAAAATTATGCTAAAATCAAGGTTTCAGATTTTCACAAACCTGATTGAATACTTTTGCACAAGACTCTCTGTACACTTGGAAAGGGTTGAAGACAGGCTGCTCTTCTCTGTCCTTCAGCATCAAAGGCAGGCATTGACTGGATGTAACATCATCTTCAGAAGAGTTCTCACAAGACAGCTGCTCTAGCAAATATTCCTTTTGGAACAAAAAGAAAGCACAGAACAGTATAGACCACCTAGCTTTCTAAGTGAAATTTGCCTACATCTCAAGTATAAACTGACAGCATGCTTAAGTTCCTTATACAGTAATACCTCGCTATTTTGCACTTTGAATTTCATGTCCTCATCACAGAATAGAATATCACAGAATATTCTGAGTTGGAAGGGACCCACAAGGATCATCGAGTCCAACTCTTAACACTGTCTCCCTGGTGGGAATCGAACCTGGGTCTCCCACACGCCAGGTGGGGACACTTACCACTGTACTAAAGTGGGTTTTCTCCTAGTATATGTTCTGCAGATTTTTTGCTACTTTGCAGGATATTAATCTGAAATAAAATATGTATCATAGAGCACATCACCACCCACACCTTCCTGCTACCAAGTTTGCCAATGTGAGACTGTACTTGGCATGCCATTGGCTGATGCTGTGTCATGGGTGCTGATTGGCTCAGCAAACGTTCTCATCTCCTGGACGTACAGTATATATAAACCCTACTTTCATGGTTTTTCTCGTTTTGCAGGGGGTCTTGGAACAGAAACCTCATAATATTCGAGGTATAAGGAATATGCAGTGTCGTACAAAATAAAAACCATTTTAGGAGTATCACTCTTTTACAACAAACAAGAAGCAACCTCTAAGAACATGCATCCAACTGAAGCCAATCAGAATAATTAAGCTATTGTTTTGATATTGTAATTAAATTATGTGTATAAATTCATATTGAATAGATATATGTTAGGTATACCATGGAAGTGAACAACAAATGCTTTTCATGACTTTCTATTAAACACTTTGAATAACATTCAATAGTTACTACATGACTGAGAATCACTTGATGAGCATGTTCTAACCAGTTATTTAAACACAGGAAATAAATATTGTTCCATTCAACTCTTTAAAGCTATTTTAAACTATTTAAGCATTTAAAGACTAGAACTGATTTATTATTTACATCATAATTTTAGAAACATCTGTGACAGATGCATGATTTTGGACACAATCTTTCCTATTTTCATTCCTTCAACTACTATATAAATAAATCATCACTGCATGCCAATGAAGTATTTTGATTAAATCAAAACAATCATTTTATGAATAGTTAAATAATTAAGCAGTTACACATCTATGTGCTAGAAGGACTACTGTGATTTATTGACATTAAAATAAAGCCCGCAATTATAAGGTTGCCGTAACACTGAGTATCTCATCAATGTGAGTCTTCATTAAGGTGGGTGTGTGCAAATGCTCCTCTTATTTGCAGAGATGAAAGAACATGTAAAATACCTGCCAATGCACCATGTGCCTCTCAGTGGGTCTTTCTAAGAGAATTTCATCTTCCATTTAAACCTACCCAACCGTAGCCTAGCCTGACCCACAGACTGTAGCAGTTTCTCCCCTGGTTGGCACTATCACATTTTGTGAAACTAGCCAGAAAAAAGAAAGGCTTTATGCAGATAAACAAGTCATACAATTTCTAGCACTAGTACACAGTTTGGGCCTAGAAGAAGAAAAACTCAAGAGGAAGAGAAAGAGAATGACTGTCTGTGCTGGTTGCAAATGTCTGGACTGACCAAGAGACTCACAAAATCATCTTAGTGTACTAAAAAACCAAAAAAAAACCCAACCCAAACTTACAAAATACCAACTACAAAACCCTCAAAAAATCACTACCACAACCACAAAAATAATTTTTAAAAATTTGAGCTTTTCAGTTTAAAATAGTATCACAAACCAGTTGTGAAAATACACCCTAAGATTCTTACCTATATTTTTTCTGCCTTCAAGAATATCTGGTTTTTTCCCCCACTCATTCATGACTTGAAGCCATAACAAAGATTTTAGCGCCATGGTGAAAGAGATTATTTAAAACCTATTTCTATACATTTATCAAATTTGCATAAACCTTTGGCTTCCAGGTACACGCTTTCACAAAATCTCTAGAGAGTGCTAAAGCAACCTAGCCCTCTGGATGTCAGAATGTTCTGCCAGCAAAAGTAGATTATGTCAGGTTTTCAATAGCTATACTGGAATTGCTTACAGGACAACTGGACTTCTGAAGTGGAAGAAGCAGTACGGGCGCAGTACAACCCCCCTGTAATCCAGGAGGAGGTAGTTAGTGACTTGCTGAAAAGCTTGGATCCTCACAAGTCCAGATGGGACCAGATGGGATCCACCCGAGGGTGATGAAAGANATATTTCTCAGTAATAATGTTCCTAAGTGTTTGAATAATAGCCTTCGAGACTTCTAATTAACTACCTGCAAAACAATGTAGAATACAGCTACTCTCCTGACAGATACTGGAGCTGCGCCAGGGGAGGTTTAGACTGGATGTTAGGAAGAGCTTTTTCACAGAGAGAGTGATCCCTCAGTGGGAGGTCTGCCCAGGGAGGTGGTGGAGTCGCCATCCCTGGAGGTGTTTAAGAAAAGACTGGATGAGGAACTCAGTGACATGGTCTAGACGATAGGAGGCTCGGATGAATGGAGCATGGTGCCTATTGTTCCACGGTCGTGGGTTTGATCCCTGGGTGGGCATTCGCTTGGGAGCTGGACTAGATGATCCTTGTGAATCCCTTCCAACTCAGAATAACCTGTGAACCATGCTTGCTGAGATTTGAACAATTCAAATGGTATACAGCTCACCTCCCACTACAGGCTTTGGGATACTGTGGATTTACATTTTGATGAAGACCCTTCAAAAATGGTAAATATTTTACTTTAAGATCACCTTTAGTATAGAAATAGTGTAGGCTCTCAAAGGGTCACGTTTCAAAATCGTGAAAGCATGAAATCACATCTGTAAATATGTGACCTATATCCCCACTGCACTGATTGCAAATGAAACTAAATAGAATACTATTGAGTCTGACAGCTCAGAATAGTTTTCTGTTTGGCTGCTAATAGTAAAAAAATGCTTTTGAAAATTATTAGTATTTTTGACAAATACATGAAGGACTATAGGCTGTTTCGAGTACTACAAGATCTATTATAAATATTTATAACATTATATCTCTATATTCAAATGCAGTTTCCAAGAATCCATATCCCTTTTCACCTGCTTTTTAAAAGACTTTTATTGTGAACAATTTTCTCTCTCATAATTTTGTTCTCTACTCACATACAATTACTAAACAGTGTAGCATAAAAATCTATAAAATAATTTTAAGAACACAATACCTTTAGAGTCTCTAAATGAAAGGGCAGACCTTTGAACAGCCAATCAAGTCTATTTCCTGGTAGCCAGGCACATTATACATAATTTAAGTTTTGAAAAATAATATTGAAAAGTGCATTATCACAGTATTAAATGTTTTTAATTACTAAGCATTTAAATGTTTTGTAATGGTTTCAAAGGCAATTCAAAGTAATACAGTTCACAGGTTTACAGGTTATTCTGAGTCGGAAGGGACCCACAAGGATCATCTAGTCCAACTCACAAGCAAATGCCCGCCCAGGGATCGAACCCATAACAGAATCACAGAATCACAGAATCACAGAATACTATGAGTTGGAAGGGACCCACAAGGATCATCTAGTCCAACTCACCATCTAACACCCGTACAGAGACCGAGAGCACATCGCAGAGCATAACCTTGGAACCATGGGCACCATGCCGAGCCTCTCATCATCTAGACCATGTCAGTTAATGCGTTCTGTGAGTCAATAACATCATGATCTCTTTTTGGTTTTTTTTTTTAAGTAAACAGCTTTTTCCATGGAGAAATGTTCTATATTTAAAGCTCTTACTTGCTGTAGAAATTCCAGCAGAGACACCTGGGATGTTCAAAGTCAGGCTGAGGTCCCTCTTCCAACAAATTGTCTCAGCTTGTTACCTCCTATTAGACCTGCTTCACTTTGTATAAATAACCATATACTCACCAGAGTCAGATCTTGAAGCAGGGTCTCCAAAACCCACTATGCACATCTGTCATGGGTTTGGTGTCAGAGGTTTCTTTTTACGTGTTTACAGAGGAAAGGTTTTAACCGTTTTCTTTCCCTCTTTCTTTCCCCTTGCGCCACACTCCTTCCCCCCCCATCTCGAGTTCGGGGAGGGTGGTGGAGGGAGAGGGACCAGGGGAAACAGGAGGACTCATGCCAGGCACTGCCATGAGAACTCTGGGAGTGGTAGTCAGAGTCACTGCCCCCTAAAGAGGGGACAAGTAGACCATTGAAGAGGGTGGGACCTCAATTCCCTAGAGGCCTCTGTTCCCGGGCTTTTGCCTTTTGGAATGACAGGAAGAGAACCTTTAAATACTGCTAAACAACGGCAGACATGGCTTTTTTCTCCTCGGTGCCTTCTGTGAGAGCTTGCTGGTGGAAAGACTGGTGCAGCTGGAGTTCTGCTTTTCCTTGGGACCCTTGCTTTCCTTGCTGTTTCCTTGTGTCTTCCTGCTTGGTTGTTGAGGAGGAGAGGACTTTTTGGACCTGGCTTCAGCTTTCTATCAACATGTTCCTGGGTTTGTCTGCTGGCTTGCTTTGTTTCTCTTCCCCGAGAAAACTCTCTGTCCCTGAGGGGACAGAAGCCACTGCCTGACTGTTGTCTGGAAGGGCAGCTTGTATTCTACTGCCCAGCATTCATTTATCTGAGGGATACTCTGTTTGCATGGGTGGTTTTGGGGGGTGGTTGGGGTGTTTTCCTGTTGTTTGACAGTGTCAGTTTGATTCATATATACAGTGAATTCTATCTGTATTGTGACTTCTCCTTCACGACCTCGCCCATTTGTGAAGCAATTTTTTCGCAAATATGATTCAGAGGTCTGTGAGCCCAGCTGCCTGACCCACGCGCAGTTTGACTCTGCTCCACCGAGAGGTGGTGTCGAGGTGCCTGTGGGGCGGGACTCACCCCCCCATGCAGGGAGGGGGCTTGCAATGGCAGCACTGTGCCCCCCGTCCCTGAACGGGAAAACTTGCCCCACGAAAGTGAGGCAAGCTGTGTGCTGGGAGGGTGGCAGTCCTGCGGCAGCAGGCGGCTCCAGCGCACGCAATTTACTGCAGCTCGCAGTGGTGTTTAGAGCCCTGACTCAGTTCCTACCCAGGGGTCCCTGTCCCGGTTCTGTGTGCTCTGCTGAGACCCAGCGCAGCACCACCACAAGACATGCCATTCCTTGTTATGCAAAGCCCAGTCAAAGCCTGGGCAGCGCTGCCTCTGCCGGGACAGGTGGATGTTAAAGAGAAAGAAACTCGCATACCAACGCCTCCCCCCTGCCATAAGTGCACGGGGTGTTGCACAGTTAAGGTTTTTCCAGGCTCCAAGAATGCTGACCAGAGCTCATGGACACCACTTACCCGCCACGGAGGCAGGGCGAGAACACGCAGGCTGGTGCAGGTCCCCCAGGGTTGGCGTTAGCACCAGTGTCGGACCAGGGGTCTGGGGGGGGTGCGGCGCGCGGTTTGGGCTGCGGTCACAGCCCAAAGGGTTCCTTTTGCTCACCTGTGCCGAGACAAACTACGAGAAAGAGCAAAGAATTGTCCACAGTGCTTCGGAATTCTGGGGTGGTGGTGCAATGTGCGTGGCCTGCATGCATATTAACGACCTGCAGTTCTTTGCGGGTTTAATGTTTCGTGATGCCTTTGGCCTGTCCCTTTCCTCGCGATGGAGGGGGTTTAACTGCATACCTTTTTCATACACTCCAATATATATATGTGTATAAATATATCTATATTACATATAGATAAAATTATATATATATTTCTTTCAATAAAGTTTGTGTTTCTCTTAATGGTTTCTCATCCATTTTTCTTTGAAAACAACCCCATTAGTGTCCAAACCAGGACAATATCTTATTCCTTCAACTAGAGTATGATCCTATTTTTGACGCTAGAATTTACAGAACGCATGTTTACAGCAATTTCTATATGGCAAAACAACTTCAACAGGGGAAAAGGAAGGAGTTCCTTGCTGGTAGCTAATGATCTAGAGGTTTGGGGAGTTAGTTCAGATGTGGAAGATGCGGATCCAATTTCCTGATCTAAACTAAGATGAAAAAATATTTGAGCCTGCATTTCCTGTCCCCTAGGTGAATGCCCTAGCTACTGGACTATATGCTATTTTCAAAAGTCTTGCTCATCATCTTTTTCTCACTCTCTTACACCTCAGACTAATCCCAAATGTGCTCTAGATGAAAAGGTTTTGTTTATTACAGTAATAAACTTCACTTTCCAAGCGAGTTAATTGTTTGAGATGAAACTTCAGAAGATTCTGTACTGTATTTATGTTAGGTTTCCATCTCTACATACATGCTTAATTGCTTCTTAATGCTTCCAAATGCAGATGCATAAAGGTTGCTTTTAAGCCAATATTTAAGAACTAGACAGTTGATCTGATTTTCAGCAGCACAGTGCCAGTATTAAGATGCTCTCCAAGGCCTTCATATAGACATAGCTGTCTAACTGGGATTTTTTGCTATCAGTTTTTAAAAAAAGAAAATTCCTGGTCTCTACCATATTTGCATTAATTTGCATTTTGTTGTAAAACCCCCGTACACTTGCAGTGATTTTAACATCACCTGTTTATGCTTTCAAGGAATAGTAACTAAAGCTAATAAATAAAGCTTTCTTAATTAAAGTTTCTAAATTAAGGTGTGTAGATCTGTGTTACCATAAAATTTAGGCAAACCTGTGTTTATTTCAGTGAATAAAATTAGAATGCTTTTGGTGACTTGAAGCAATTTAGTACAGTCTTAGAAATAAAGAAATAATTTTTTACATGGCTAAAATTCCATGTGCTTTTGGGTTATGGGTTTGGGATAACTTTCTGGTTCTCGGGGTACCTGTTGTGTGTTGAAAATTCTTTTCACTTGGGTGGGGGATGGAGGCGGCACTTTCCCATGTCCCCTGGGCTGTCTGGTGGACCTGGGGCCACCTCAGTGGTGCTGACTGTACCCCAGGACCAGACAGTGATGGCAGTGGCTTGGTGGTGGAGCCAGGACCACCAGGGGCTGGCAGTGGCACAGTGGTGGCTTGTGTGGGTGTGGCGGCCCTGCCGCTCCCAGTTTGTGGCTCTGCACCCCTGATGGTGCAGCTGGAGCTGGACCGACACCACATGGCTGTACATGGCAGCAGACATCTTGCCAGAAGCCACTTCTGCTTCTCAGTGGAAGTCACCGCAAACTCTTGTTTCCAGCTACAAGAACTCTACTCAGTTGCTGATTGGTGAAAGGGAGAGAGTGGAAGCAGAGATGGGGAGGCAAGGCTTTTTAAACCTGTTGTCGAGGTAGGTTCGTTCCCTTGTTTCTTCCCTTCCTGACAGGGAAAGCTGAGACAAGGACTCCTCATGGCCGCTCCCTGCCAGCAGACACAGCAGGCACACCACAGTTTCCAGCAGCGTTCTCAGCACTTGTCTATCTCTTCTACATCAGGTTCATCCTTCCACATCCCCAGTGGGAAAGGGCAGTCAAGGGACAATTCTCCTTTCTTCATCCCTCGTTTTTTTTTGTTTTGTTCCCTTCCTTTTTCCACTTTTCCTTTCTATTTTTCCCCTTCCCATTTCCCCCTCTCTTCCTCTCTTCTTGGTTGGGAGGAGGGACTACAGGAACTGGGACTGTTCAGTCTGGAGAAGAGGAGGCTCAGAGGGGACCTCATTGCTGTTTACAGCTACCTGCGGGGAGGTTGCAGCCAGATGGGTGTAGACCTCTTCTTCCAGGCTGACGACACCAGAACGAGAGGGCACAGCCTCAAGCTACGCCAGGGGAGGTTTAATCTTAACGTTAGGAAGCGGTTTTTCACGGAGAGAGTAATTGCATATTGGAATGGGCTGCCCAGGGAGGTGGTGGAGTCACCATCCCTGGAGGTGTTTAAGAGAAGACTGGACGAGGAGCTTAGTGACATGGTCTAGCTGGGGGGTGTAGGGCTGGATGACCCTGGGCCCCTTCCGGCTCGGAGTGGCCTGCTAGACTGTGAGGCATCTAGGTTGGTATTACGCTCTGGGACGTGCTCTCGGTCGCTGTACGGGTATTAGATGGTGAGTTGGACTAGATGATCCTTGTGGGTCCCTTCCAACTCATAATTTTCTGTGATTCTGTGATTCTGTGATTCTGAGTAGAGAAATAGATAGATAGATAGATAGATAGATAGATAGATAGATAGATAGATAGATAGATAGATAGGGGTTTTTCCCCTCAATCTATCCTGCCTAGCAGTTTGTTTTATATATTTTTAAAAATAAACCATAATTGTCTTTGATCAAACAAAGACAATTTGTTAACTGCAATTTCAAAAGCACTGTAGCTGAATAGAGTTGTCCTGATCAGACACGGTCTCCCATGGTAAGCTTCAGAAGAAACACACAGAGCCTAGACTGGATACAAGCATTCTGTGTTGGGCTAGGAATTGGTTGGATGGACGAGCTCAGAGAGTNAGCAGTTCAACACCTTTCTTAAACTGAGGCGCCCAAAACTGGACACAGTACTCAAGATGTGGTCTGACCAGTGCTGAGTACAAGGGATGAATAACTTTCCTAGTCCTGACCACACTATTCCTGGCCTTAAGCTATGCCAGGGGAGAATTAGAGTGGATGTTAGGAAGAGCTTTTTCACAGAGAGCGATCCCTCAGTGGAATGGTCTGCTCAGGGAGGTGGTGGAGTCACCATCCCTGGAGGTGTTTAAGAAAAGAGTGGATGAGGAACTCAGTGGCATGGTCTGGATAATGGGAGGCTCAGACGGACAGAGCATTGTGCCCATGGCTCCAGGGTTGTGGGTTCGATCCCTGTGTGAGCGTTCGTTTGGGAGTTGGACTAGATGATCCCTGTGGGTCCCTTCCAACTCATAATATCCTGTCATCCTATGATCTGAGACTGCTATGGAAAACTTTGACTGTGAAAGGAGGGCATGCAGGGAATCAAGCAGGGAACCCACTGACTCACTGGAGCTGCCCACTGTGAAATGGCCTCAGTGCCAGCTCTTAAAGTCTCTGGTGATAGAACTGTAACTTACAGAGTGCCCCTGAATGGTCATACAGGAAAGTTTCCTCTATAGGTTTCTTCTGAAGTTTTCCTTCTGAAGATCTGCTGAATTGTCACAATCATGTCAAATACATACTTAGTAAGTTCTAAGGAAAGACCGGATGAGGAACTCAGTGACATGGTCTAGACGTTGGGAGGCTCGGATGGAATGAACGTTGTGCCCATGGCTCCAGGGTTGTGGGTTCGATCCCTGGGTGGGCGTTCACTTGGGAGTTAGACTACATGATCCTTGCGTGTCCCTTCCAACTCGGAATATTCTGTGATTCTGTGTCATTCTGTGATTAAATAAGATTTCATGTGGGTGCATTTACTTCCTCAGTAGAGCCACATGGTTTGATTTTAAACTAGAGAAATTAATTTACCACATTTAATTTTACTTTTTGTAACAGTCAATTTTTCAACAATTGGATCATGGTTTTGATTTTTATTTTTTTACTGTACTCAAACTCCTAAAATATATTTATGGTCTACAATATGAAACTGTACCTAAATAAAATCCACAGTGTCTCCTACAAAGTAATTTTCTGTAGAAATGCAGAAAAGCCTAAACTGAATAGATTCTATTACAATATAATATAGGACTTCATATTGAGTTTAAGAACCATTATCACCTCCTTGACTAACCCTTAGCTTCCAGGAGACGCTGCCTCAAGCTAGTACACACCTAATTGCTCAGTGAAAAGGCCATTTCCCTACCTCATTGAGTCGGATGATGTGATAAATTTGCCTCAGGTACTCGCTGCCACCTGGTTTGTGGCAGATATCCAGGACCATCATGTTTATTTTCTGCTCAGTGAATCTAAGTGCAGTACCTCCTTCTTCAAGCGTCGCACCTTCTACTTTGACTGAGGCACTAGGATATAGGAAAGATACAAACAATCTTATGTTAGATTTCTAAAAATCAAAACACACGTATTAATACAAACTCAGCTAAAACTGCATGTTCAGAAAAACATAGAAATATTTGCCCTGCACAAATGTAGAGGTACATATACTTCATAAGCCTTTACTTACATAATACATGCCAAGTAACATTATTAAACTAATTTAAATAACTTTAATCAGAAGGATGAACACATAAAACATACCTGACTTCAAGGATATACAAGCAGCAAATATTTTTTGGACTTTTTTCTGCCAGAAAATATCTTTGCTGCTAGATATGGCATTTGTTTTCTAACTTCTGCACATTTTTCTTATCCTGTTGCTTTACATAGTAGAGTCTAACTAACATGTCAGAAGGATGACCATTAAGTATAAACTAGAAGTTTTAATTTGAAGTATTTTTCTTCCCTGTTATGTGGTTAATCACTTGAAAGGCACCTATTTGCTACTTGTTGAACGTTTCACCCTGTACTGTTCCTTGTTTATCTTGTGTTTGTGTGAAACTGCCACAAACATAAAATCTGAAAATGCATCTAAGCATACATTACCAGCATAGTATTTTTATTGACCAAGTGTAAGAATGTAAAAGTACTAAAACTACATTTTTCCCTCAAATACTACATCTGCAACATAGGAATCTGTTTGCACCTTGATACATATGTGTCAAGAACTTGAAAGACCAACAGGAACATATTGTTCCTTCTACAGTCATTATTGGATTAATTTAAAACATAACAAAGAGACATTCTGGATTTTTTTTAAAAATCAGTATTTTATATTTTTTTTAAGTAAAACAAAACCAAACAAATCCAAAACACTGTGGTTGCAGCTTACTGCTGAAAGTGTGCCATGATTACACAGTCAATTCTGCTGAAAGCTGCTGTTTGACCTACAGGCACTCTGAAATGCTGCTCAGCTTCTAGACATGAAAACAGATATTGTTTCTAAATTTAGCTACAGAACATCCTACCAAACAAATACTTTCAAAATATAAACCATAATTTTGCTTTTTGCTGCAGGGAAGTAAGTGATACTCGGTTATTACGGTGTATTTTACAAAAAAGCTTCAAAGAAATTGATCTTTAAAATAAAAGCACACTTAAGGCAGATATGTACAGATACAAGCTGAATTTCTTGTAAAAATTCTTAGCAACTGACATTGAAAAACCTGAGGACCTCTGACAAAGGAGTGTATCAGTCAGTGCTAGCACCCAAATTGTATCCTTTACTGCCCATCACTGTGCAGGTGAAGCAGATGATTGGATTCAGTCAGCACCATGATTAATGACTTTCTCTCTGGATATGGGACTACCTATCAATCATGTCATTAGGAAGAACATGCCCTGAAAGAGACAGACCTCAGCCAAGAAATAACTGCATTCATCTTAATCTGTATATGTACCCAGCCAGCAAGGTCAGGGTCACCATGATGAAAAACAATAAACTTCAATTCAACAAATTACTTTGCAAAGCCAGACATTTCTTTTCTTCTCAGGATGTGTGTTCTTCAGAATCTAATGTGACTGTTTACAGCTCCAGTGCTACCATAAAGTGAAAGTTATTTTAATGAATAGTAATGGTTTCAGGCAGCATACAAGACAGGCACTGCATGCAACTCATCTTCTGAACTTTTATCAATGAAGACTATTTTTAGAATTTTCTTAGAAATTAAGTTACATTTGTATGCCACAATTTATAACCTATCTATAATTTTAGACTTTTATGTAAGTAGCAGTCCTGATAAAAATAATGTAACACAATATCAAGCAAGAATTTTGCTTATACAACCAATTCACTCCAAATATGTTTCAACAGCTGCATAGGTGAATCTCAAAAAAATTTTTGAAATCTACGGTTTTTGCTTTCTTTCACACATTGTATCTATTAGAAGTCTATAAACATTTATAAACACAAATACATACATGCATGGGAATACACCTATTCAAAAAAATCCTTTAGTTATGAAGAAGATTCCAAAAAAATCCTTTCTTTGCCTCAGATATTGACTAATTTGAATAAAAAATGTAGAAATAACATTCATGTTAGACTTCTATTGCAAAAATGCAGCTGAAATCAGGGGACTCAATTACTGAATCAAATACCTACTCACTTCAAGGGCAGATAATGCACTCTTCATTATCTAAACCTTAAAACTAGCAGCCCTAGTTACAAGGTAGTTCTCTCTTTGATTGTACACATAGAGAAAACATTTTCTCATGTTTGTTTTCCACAGTCTGATACCTAAGGTATAATACAGCATTTCTGCAGTACTTTAGGAAAAAAATAGATTAAGATATTAACTTAGAATTCTCAGGTGCAGATTAAGTGCAAATCCTAAAATTTTAGGTTTTGGAGGTTGTCTACAATATTGTCTTATCCTGCATTTGTATATTTTAGAGAACTACCTATTGTGTCAATGACAGTAGAAATTGTATTATAGAACCATTCTAACTACCGATTTACACATGATCATTATGGGTTTTTTTATTGTACAACTCTTTCAGTCACAGGCATCTGGCTTTAATATTAATCACTGGATTAGAGCTTGTAAACTAGAATTAAATAGAAAAATAAAGATTACAAAGGTCAAGGTCAATTAGTATTTGCGATTGCTTAGTGTTACTCATGTTAACTGACTACTCCTAGAAACATACTGTCCTGTAAAGCACTGCATGAAAGCCTGCAATCACTACATCAATACCTCAAACATTGTGGGGGTTTGGTTCTGAGACGCCTCCGCAAAATGTGAAAATCGCAAAATAGGATTTTTACATATATAAATGTGTCCCGTTCGCTGCCCTGTCCCCTCAGACCTGACCTCACGCCCGCCCATACTGAGGCATGGGCGCTCCAGGTACCCCGCCCGCCTCTGGCAGCTGCGGAAGGAGCATTGGGCTGCATTCCCTGTCCCTCCCCGCAACACCACACCAGGACAGGTGGGAGCATCACCACGGACATATCCTAGAAGAAAACCCGTGGAGTGAGAACGCAAAATTCAAAGCACAAAATAGCAAGCTATTACTGTATATCCTTTGTTTATATGGGCAAATCTAAACATTGCTGTCAGGATAGTAAAGACTGCAACCTTCAAGAATATTCATTCAGAAAAGCAGCACTCATACTTGCAGTGGTTGTGATTTAATTCAGTAAGTCATGTAATTCCTATAAATATAATATTCGGAAGTTGATGAATGATGTTTTTACGGAATGATACATGACTAGAACATTAAAACAGACTAGACTAGGAACACATTGACATGTACACAACTTCTTGAAAAATCACTGTAAGGATTAAAAACACTCAGATCTTAATGTCAAATCTGAAGGAAATGCACAGCAGGGTATACTTCTTGTCCTGCTGTGATATATCCTACTTGCCCTGAGGGCTTGATATGTTTTAGGATGAAGTATGCTTACTTTTTATTCACAGATGAACATTGAAAGCTTTCATATTCCCTCTTAATTTAATCACCATGGCAAAATTAAATTATAAATATATTTTGTACTTGTTCATATTCTGAAAGATACAACAATGAACTTGTTCACATTTTTGGAACATCATGGAAATAAGAAATCTTGTAGTACTATGAAGACACTGTTCTGACGAAATAAACATGGTTTACTGTTTCAGCAATGCAATTAAGATACAAAGACATGGTATAAAGCCATCAATATAAATAATTAATTTGCTTCATACAAGACCACCGCTTTTTTCCTTAAAATAGAGGAGTAGCCATAAACATGCCAATAATCCAGTAAAATAGAGAGCAAAGAGCATTTGAAAAAATACTATATTCTTACCAGCCTGTGCTCAGTTTTCTTGCTTTCAGCAACTGGCTTTCAATCCAGTTTGGTTTTTGCTGTTCGATGCTTTGTATAACCTTCTGGGTCACTTGCTTCGGACCACTTTTCTGTTTTCCCAGAATACTTTCTAAACACACACGAACTAAACTTAGTTTTTCTTTGCTCCATCTGTCAATTGTTGCACCTGTTAAAAGTTCTGCAGTATTTCCATCCTCAAATATCTGACATATAATTAGAATCAAATTCCAAACGAGCAGACCAGCTTTCTTCAATTCAGCAAAGTTTCTTGACATTTTTCTCTCAGCCAGAAAAAAGAAGTACTTAATCGGGGGAGGCAAACATGCAATCACTGTAGGTAACTTACTGATTACAATAGATACTGCCTGAGCTGCAAGCTTTGTGAAGCCTTAAAAATAGAAAGAAAAGATATAATTAACATTAACATTATAGTTCTATCACAGCATGCTTCTGAATGTTGTATGATAATTTCTAACTCTCTTTAGCATTGAAAATGGGTAAAAAGCTTAAGCACTGGATACTGTAGCTTGACTTCTACTGTGGTTTCTGTACATAAATTAAAAGCAGAGAATCCAGAAAATTTAGAATTCAGATTTTGACTCTTAACAATTAGTCCTGCTGTAGACAGTCATTGCAGGATAAATGAGAAAGACAACACAAGTATTCTGAACTGTAAAAAGTTTTTCTCAAAATCGTAATATTTTTTCAACTTCACAATTGGAGCATTGTACTTAGTGTATCAGTATATTACTAACATTTATAATCTTTAGTTTTCTATCAACTCTTTCCTATGTTCCAATTTTTACGAAACTTCAGTTTATCAGCCTTCCTATAAGCATCTTTACTCAACAGCACAGTATTTTAAAGATTCCAGATACTAAAAATAGGTTTAAAAGTAACTATGAAAATGCTGGTCAAAACCCAAGACACATCTAAAATGAAAAAATATATTAAAAGTGATTCACAATATGGAGTTAAGTCAAGATTAAGAAACTCCCAAACTATCCAAGAAAACCCTGAGTCATTGTATTTGCATGTTAAACACTTTTTTTCATTAAAATGCACCATATCTGTTCTAGATATCACAAAATCAATTTCATTTATCCTTAAATCTGAGTCTTAACCCTCAGTTTGTGTATCAGTTCGCTCTTAGCAATAAGCTAAAATAGCCATAAAGGTCTAGATTAAAGTGAGAGTGCAGGGAAAAGAAGATGTATGGAAAGAAAGGACGGATTGATGCCTCAGTTTGACCACAATCTACATATCCAAAATTCATGTTGGAATATACTACAGTGATAGTACAGTATTGAAAATAATCACATAATATTCTGGTGGCAATAATTTATGCTAAAATGTTTCCAAAAATTAGCTGTCCGAAATGACAGATGCTGTAGGCACTGTAATCTATGAAAATATATACCAGAAATCAACTTTACATCTAATCACCTTCAAAACATCTCCTATTTTTCACTAACTGTTTCAACAACAGAGCAGTAGCACATTCCATAACAGTTTCAGTGCTTTTTTTATTCAAACAAAAATTGCTGTGCTGTAAAGTTGGGATGAACAACAGCCCAGACTGAATAGATGATAATAACAAGGAAAAATGGTTACAGCCATTGAGCCCAAAGCTTAGACATTATTCTTTACTTTGGTGGAATTCTACCTTACTATTGATAGATGCTAAAAACACCTTCAGTGTTATTATTACCAGTACTATAATACTGATTATTTTTAAAACATAGTTTGTGTATGTGTGGGTACAAGCCTCAATGAAGAATAACTGAATTTGAATGCCAAGTACTCAAAAAAATCCAATCACTACAGCATGTCTGGAAATAGAGTAATCCCTGGAACAATGCAGGGGGTCGGTTCCAGAAGGATGGTGCAATAAGCGAAATCCTCAAAGTAGTGTTTAGTAGGTAAATACAGAAAAGCTGGTAAATATGGTGTTGTGGTTTGACCCTGGAGTCTTTGGCAGAAAACCCCCTAAACCATAACATACGGTAAAGCTGGGGGGGCGGGCAGGGAAAGGCAATGTACTGAGGCTGTGAATGGCGAACTGCAAAACAGCAAGGGATTACTGTAGTATTGTTCCTTGTGAAACTACAAAACTCACAAAATCTACCTGATTGGTTTAGGCATTGAAGCATCATTAGAGGGTTAAAAAGTTCTGATGACAAACTTATAAAACAATTTAAATTTCACCTACATTTCCCAGATTCTTTTCTTTTCATTTCCCGAGGAGTGTAATTCCATTCCTTTGGTACTGTTTTCAGTAAGCTTTCAGGAACTATTTGCTTGTGCTGGTATGTTCCATAGTTTTCTGTTGCCTCCCACGAATGCATCAAAGAAATTATCTGTTTCACTACACCCTTGACTGAATTAATCAAAGTCAACTTCAAGCATCTGATAACTTCTGGCTCTGACTCACCGCAACTGGAAACTTCAGAGGAAATAATTAATAAATATTCAGTAAGTGTAGTCATTTATGTAAATCTGTTTCAAAAAGAAGGCTTTCAGAATTCTTACAGAAAGAAAAGAAACAATATTATGATTGATAATAAGTAATACCTTTTGGTGTGATGCAAATTAAAGAAAGAGTATAAAGCAAAATAATATAGCTATCTTGTCCCATCTTAATACAGTATTGAAAAAAATTTCAATTTATTACCATTATCTTCATTTCTCTATCAATCTATAGATTTATAAAAATTCAATTTAGGTTGACTAATGTCCTCTTTTTTGTTTGGAAAATATTTAATTACGTGTTAGGTATCAATGAGGAAAATACATATACAGTCGGGTCTCCTATATTGCAGACCCGCAGTCTCATTCGGGCTCCGTGAAGCCCTACTTCCGCGTTGAATGGCAGCTCATTAATATGCAAATTTGCCCCGCACCCTCAGATGGCTCCCTGGCGCTGTTTCGGCACTGTGTTGCTGTGTATCCATTGCTGTGGTAGCCGTGCTGGGGGGATGGTGACGTGGCAGAGCCCTGGCTGTGCCCAGAGCAGGTGGCGAAGCCCAGGGGGGGTGGCGAAGCGAAGCCACTGCGGCGGCAGGTCGCACATGCACAGTAGCGAAAAGGGGCCTCCTTCATCGCTAAAAAATCATGCCACTAAGATGTGAAGCTGCAATATGTGGGGTGTGAAGTGCAAGAGGGCTGACTGTATATGGTTTAATGATTTAATCTAAGAGTTTTTTGACAAATTAATGAAGTTAGTTTTATTAGATACTCAAACTGTTGTACTAGAGAACAACATGGAAAGCATGATCTCACATTGCAAGTTGAAAACACATCATCCTAAATACAGTCATGACATTATAAGTATAAATCTTCTCCACAATCTTAATACCACAGCAAACTGCAGTTTCTCCATTGCCACAGAGTTGCAGTTGTCAGGAAGAGTGTTGCAGGGCATATCAGAGAAGTGTTTTGACATGTCAAATTCTTTACTCGTACTTTTATTTCTCTGGACTTTTTAGCGATCTCATCATGGCCCTTCTGGAAGCTTGCATGCAACATTTCTCTCTTCTTCTTACACTATAAAGTTCTCCTTTTTTCAATCCTGTTTTGCTCTGAGGAATACTTGAGCACTTTTATCACAATTTTTTGATGTTTTGTGACACTCATAATGCTATTTCTCCTATTGCATTCTCTCATTTTCTTCTTTTATTTTCTTTTGACCCTTCCTGCCTTTAACACATAATTTGTAATATCATTGTTCTAAATACAGTGTATCCTTGCTGCATTGTGACCTTGCTGATTTGCAAGGAATTTTTCTCACAATTCTGCTTCAGCAATTTGTGATGTTCCCCAGCTAACACACGCACAGTGCCTCTGCTCCGCCGAGGGGCAGCGCTGGAGCTCCCTGTGGGGTGGGACTGGCCTGCCCCTGTAGGGGGGGCCACAAGTCATGCTGTCCCCTGTTACTCTAAGCCCAGCCAGGGACTGACCCCCCCACCCCCCCACCCCGGGCTCATGTTACTGTTTCCATGGCTATAGGCAGTGAAGGGAAGTGCCCCAGGAAAGTGGGGCTGGCCGCAGCGGTGGTGGGGCAAGCACTGTGTGCCGGGAGGGGGCAGCAGCAGGAATGCCAACTCTGCTGCTGCACCTGCAGCCCGTCCGTGCTGTGTGGGGCTGGGATGGCGCACAGGACTGTGACGGCGTGAGCAAGAGCACTGGGCTACCGGCGGGTGGGATGGAGGGAGGGGGGAACAGTGGCGCAGGGTTTGAGCTGCCGGTGGGACAGTGCAAGCATGCGCAGTTGCAGCAGCCCAGCCTTGGCTGCAGAAGCAGCAGCATTGTCCAAGAGAAGCCCAGGGATTCTCAGGGGGGTCTCCCCAGACAGAAAGGCCTCAGAAACAGTTCCCTTTGCTCCCCTGTGCTGAGAGAGCCCGTGGGGAGGATCCGAAAAGTGTCCACAGTGCGCCAGAGTGGTGGGGGTTGTAGTAATGGGCATGGCCTGCATGCCTATTAATGACCTGAACGTGTTTGCGAATTTGATGTTTCGCGAGAGCTCTGCCATGACTTGTTTCTCGCAAATGAGGAGGTATAACTGTATCACCTCTCTTTTCTGGTTCATGACTACTTTTCCTCGGAGACAGTGTTAGTTCCTGTAATTTTGAGGACATCTCTCTCACTCCATAGAAAATTAAGCTGTCTGCTTGTTGACAGCAGAATCTATATGCCCAACAGACTATTTCTGCCTCAATAGGAGCAGTCCTTCCTTCTCTTTTTCCACTCTCCTTCAAGGGTTTCTTACTTTTAAATCATGGCAAAGGTCTAGAGCCATTAAACAAAAGGAGACAAAATCTTTTACTGGTAGAGAACTACAGAAATGTTCTGTAGCCAGCCTGCTGATAAGACTGACACTTAAGGTAACCAAACTCCAGATCAGCCACACTGCTCCTAGATCTGTACATTCTTCAAAATTTTCACCATTTCTACTATGGCCTGATTGTACAAAACACTTCAATTACAGTATAAGTTTGAAGTAAACTACCACTATTTCACCTGATTTATTGATCATAAATTAATAATAATAAATAAATAATCATATTCACTATATGTCTGAAAACCAACAAAGTTTAACATCAGAATTTAAATGTTTATTAATAAATTAAATACCTGTCATACTGTATAAGCAATTCCACAACTGCTCTTTTTCCATGTAGGTCTCAAATGCAATGCCAAGACATTTAGGTGATAAAGTGCAGTAAGACAATACTGTGAAGATTGTTTCAACCAGAGTAGGCTCTTTGCTCTGTTCTAGGAGGGAACTTTGTTCATCATGATTCAATGCTTCATGTCCTTCAAAATAAACAAAAGACATGATTCCAATAAGTTCTAAGTAATTCAAGTTCTCACTCATAGATAGCATTAATCAAAACAAACTATGAACTGTTTCTGAGTAGTATTTTCAACAACAACATCATTACAAATACTGAAACCTGCTCTTCCTCTGCATAAGGAGAGTTGATAGTCTTCCTGAATTATGTGTAGCTATTAAAAAACAGACTCACACATGATTTCAAACTATGGAATATAGGTACTTCATTCCAAATTAACTCAGTATATAATTAAAAATTGATTCACAGGTTCACAGGTTACTCT